>CM055104.1:41829186-41933232 GCA_029204225.1 Diphasiastrum complanatum
GATGGAATGAATCGGCCAATTGAAGTTTTGAATTGTGATTTTGTCTAGAGGGGTGTCGCATTCCGCCCATTTGGATCGTCGTGTACATGGCAGGAAGTGCGCGTTCACCCGTAATTGTTGTGGACTTGTCACATGGGCTTTGATGGCCGCAAGGTCTCTTTCAAACAGCTGTTGATGCCACTCTAGTTGTGGTTGGAGGGCAGGTAATGCTTGCAGCTCCTTGTCCTTTATTGTTTGAGCTGAAAATGATATCTGCCAGTCGCCTCTTAATGACTCGTGGGGATACTTTGATAGGAATTCATTTATTTTCTCCTCCATGGACTTTGGTCTTTGGAAGGCCCGGTTGGCAAATATGGTGCGCGAACCTTGAGATGATGTTGTATGTCCTTCTTCTTGGCTTTGGCTAGTAGTTGTGCCTTGGCCTTGGTCTCGCGTCTCCGCGACCGTATCTGTTGGTCCTTGGTCTTGGCCTTCAGACCCTTGATGTTGGCTAAATCCCCCTGCTGCTTGCTGGCTTTGGTCCTAGCTTGTACTGGTCTGTGCAGCGTCAAAAACAGGTGGCGGTGGAATTACCACAGGGGTGGGCTGGGCCTTTTTCTCCATGAACTGTTGGCAAGCCTTGAGGGCTTGTTTGGCCTGGGCGATCTCGTGAGTTGCACTTGTCTGATATTTATTGAACTCTGCCTAGTAGTTGTTTAAGATTTGGCTATAGACCTGCACCTGATGCCGAAAGAGATTCATTTCTGATTCAGATATCGGCCTTGATTCAGGTGCAGGTTGAGCTAACCAGGAAAGCTTTTCATTTTGTAGGGCTTTGACTTCTGTCCCTAGGCGCTTATTCTCTGCTTCATAAATCTATAGTTGTGCCTGGAGTGGAGCAAGCCGTTGGGACGCTTCGGATTGAAGCTCCCGCACCTTCGTGGAGGCCTCTGTCAACGCTTTGGAGAGGTTTTGGATGTAAAGATTGAGGCCCTCCTCTTTTTGTTTAGCTTGGCGATCTCCCAGTGCCTTTTTTGTTCATGTTGCTGAGCTAGAATCAGCTCGTGCTGTAGCTTTGTGAGTTCCGCTCGCAGCGGTGTGTTGCTTGTTGCCATATGTAGTACCCTGCTTTTCAAAATAGCTTTGGCCGCTACCGCCTCCAAGATGTATTTGCCCAGAGTCTGGTACACCGTCATTAAGTCGGTGGGAGCAGCCGGTACACTGGCACTGGTAGGGGCTTGTTTTGTATCAGCCCCGATGACTTGTGGAGTTCCGTTGTCATCGTCTTCAATGAGGTTCTCGTTGGACCTGATGGCATCTAGGGCGGTGGGATCAACCCGATCGGGCGATGGTATGAAAATGGTTTGAACAAATGCGTCATCAAGCAACAGTTGGTTGCCCTCGGCAACCTTTGGTGGCGAAGCAGGTGGGGTGCGAGAAGCAACAATGGAAACAAGATTGAGGATGGTTTGTCCAAACGAGAGGATGGGAGGAACAGAGGGGAACTGAAGGGTGGTGTGGAGTATGGAGGAAGGCAAGGATGGAGCAGAAAGGGTCTGGCGTGGAGGTGAAAAATTGATGACTTGCATCCACGCTAGAGTGTCGAGAGACATCTGAGAATCGGAGGGATTAAACGTGAGGGGAGCGACGGTGGCGGCAAAAGTGATGGAAGATGCGATGGTCATGGAAGGAGTAGTGGATAATGGAACAGAAATGGAAGTTGTATCAATAGAGGAAATGAGAATGGACACAGAAACAGTTGTGGATGGAACATGAAGAGAGGTAGTGACAACAGAGACAGGAGGGAAAGGTTGCACGGAAGAAGAAGTGGCGGTGGTTGATGGAGTCGTTAGTGCGGTGGTGGTGGTGCATCTTCGGGTAGCAGATGGAGATGAAGTTGTAGAGGCAACGCCACACATTTGTTTGTTGGTCGTTGTGTCAATAACTACAAGTTGGGAGGAGGTGGATGCTTGAGATGGTGGATAGAGGTTAGTGTGCGACACAGTGGAAGACAAAAGAGATAAGTGGTGGAAACCGCGCACTTTTGCCTCGAGAAGTGCACAGGCAAAATTACACAACAGGGGGCCTGCTACGATATGCTCACGGTTGTTGGGTTTAGTGGAGATGTTTAGTTCGCGAATGAGGAAGCTATGCCAGTCGTATGGCACAACTGAGGGGCCAGGGAATTCCAAAAAGTATTCCACTATCTGACTCAGCAGCTTGGAATGGATTCTGTCCTTGCGAAATGTTGAAATAACCAGAAAGTTATTCAACAGATGCACAGCCGCCTGAATGACGGGTTCCGTGATAGCATCTATCAGGTAACCATTGTTAGTCTGGATTGGAATTTCTGGTGCAGTTTGGGTGACGAAAGGTTTGAGAGTTTTGGCCTGATGATGGGAGATGGGGTGACGGTCACTAGACATAATGCCAATGGTGACCATCGAGTGTGCGTTAATCCTGACCTTGTACATGGTACCGTGGTACAGGAAGTGGAAGCCCGTCTTCGGTGCTTCCCAGGTGGTGTAAGCATGAAGGGCGAGGCCCATGTTAATCTCAGAATGGAAAAGCGCCGAGAAAAATCCCATTGCCTCAAGAAGTGGGCCGACTGTTTGTAGCCATGGTTGGATCAGAGCGTTAGAGGGTAAGGGCCAAATCTGTGTGGCCTCGGGGATTTCACGATGGATCACCTGCTTGGTGCCAGAGTCTTCTAAGGATGAGGAGGCCATGTTAGCAGTGATAGTTAGAGGACGGAAAAGTAGAAAAAACAGTGGAAAGGAAAAAAAAAAAAAAGTGTGGAAACGACAAAAAACTATGAATAACGAGTATTGGATGGCAAGAACTGTAGTTCAGAGCACAGATCTATGTTCAATATGAGCATATGATAGCTGGTAGAAAGTCTGGTCGCAAACAGAGAACTTGGAAATTTCAGCAGAGCTTTGCCAACAAAGGTGACAAATGACTCGAATTCAGCCCTTATATAGCAGAATTTAGAGTGCGTATTAGGTGAATTCCATTTTACCTTGCTCAATTCCACCCAAATCTTGGCAAGAACCTTCTTCACAAAATTCTAAGACCTCAGGGAAGTTTGCGAGAGTTCAGAAGGTGATTTGACTGTTATGCGAAGGTTCTGCGAGGGTTCAGATTGTCTGCGAGAGTTCAACTCTCGCAAGAAGTCATCGCTCGCACAACATGTTCCTATGATTGTACTTTCAAGATCAGACCATGTAGGCAGACTAATTTTACTGCTCTGATTCCATTTAGGCACCTTACGATGGTTGGTAGGATGATCTTGATGCTCTGCGAAGGTTCTGAAGATTCAGCTCTAGGAACTCTCGCACACACTAAAAAATGATGATTCCTCCATCAAGAACTCTTGCAGAGATTTTTATGGATGCATTTGGGTCAAATCTAGCGACTATCCAAGTTTCAAGAGCTATCTCTAGGGGATCTCCAAAAATCATAAAAAAAGTGCTATTTTAGAGTGTTTTTTGACGAGATCTTGAGATTTTCTGATTTTTAACTTTTGCAAACTGGTAATCAGTCTTATCCAGGCCTGATTTGACTGTTGGTAGTTCCCTGGAAGTTCTGATGGACATCCGGTAACAGATCCATCAGTCTTTGGTGAATATTTGCCCTTAATTTGCCATAGTTACTGGAGTCGAGATCTCTGATCTGCAGATTTAGGGGGCTTATTGGCATAATTTGATGATCCGCTTCCTCCTTGATCCCATCTGGATCTGGATCCCTCTTGGATTCTGATGGATTTTTTCGATCTTGCCAGATCTGGCCGAATCTTGATGCTTTGGCTTAACTTGGCTTGATCTTCCTAGATCTAGTGGTGATGGTCAATCAAAATAGCTTCTCGTGCCTTGCCACCACCAATCTGGATCTATCTTACTGCGGTGGCCAGTACTTGTGCAACCGACTACCATTGATGGTTGTATCGAATGGTGTCCCATCTAGCTTCTCTAAATTCATGGCTCCATGATTAAGAATTTCCTTGATCCGATAAGGACCTTCGCCTGTGAATTTTAATTTTTCTTTGATTTCCTTGGTTTTATACATCAAGACCAGATCTCCGGAGCGAAGATCCTTCTTTTATAATGTGCAGTCGCTACACAGGATCTTATTGGATGATTTTGCTTGCCCATTACCACGAGGGTAATAAGGCGTACCGGTTCTATGGATCACGAAGAATTCCTCCAACAAGACCTTGATGGTCTCATTGATGAAATGACTCCCACGATCGCTGACTAGCTCCACCGGGCATCCGAAGCGCACAATGAAATTTTCAAAAAGGAATTTGGCAGTGGTCCTAGCATCAGCTACTCTTACTGCCTCGGCTCGACCCACTTGGTGAGATAGTCTGTGGCTATGATTATGTATCGAGCCTGGGAACTCCTTGCCACAGGGTGAATTGGACCGATGTAATCCAATTCTCACTTTTCGAATGGTGCTTGGGCTAAGACCGGGTGTAGTAGGTCATAATTCAATCTCGTTGGTCTCCTCGCCCTTTGGCACACATCACACTTTTTCAAGTATTCTTCCATATCCTTATGGATCATTGGCCACCAACATCTTGATTGCAGGATCTTGCGAATTGTAATGTCGGATGCAAAATGGCCTCCACCCATGCCTTCGTGTGAAAGTGAAATGATCTGGGGGGCCTCATGAGAGAGAATACACTGCCGAAGAATCCCGTCTGGACCTCTTCGATACAACTGGCCGGCAATCAGCTGATAAGGTCTAGCCTTCAAGATCAACTTCCGCTGTTCCGCCTTTGGTAGTGACTTGTCTGGTTGGCCCCGCATTAGATATTCAACAATGTCGGCAGCCCATTCTAGTACTATGTCCACGTAAAATAAGGCAGCATCGGCCAGCTCATCATCGGGTTGGGTGCAATCTCCTTTCCCTTGATTCGCGACACATGATTTGTTATGTAGTGTTGTTTTCCCTTGCGAACTACTATCCGAAAATCAAACTCCAACAACAGAAGTAGCCATCTGGTGATTCTCCCGGTGTTGCAAGTTTTGTTAACGAGATAGAGCAAGGGTTGATGGTCCATATAAAAAGCAAAATGTGTGGCCATCAGGTAGTGCCGAAATTTATTAACCGCATAGATCATTGCCAGTGCTTCAACTAATTCAATGTATGTGGAGCTTAACCGAGCAACTGATAAGTTGTTGAATATATACACATGGCTAACTAATTAAAAGAATAGTTAATTTGTACTTTAAAATTAGGATTAAGGCGCTACGTGCTGCTAGTAGTTGCCTTCGGACGATATTTGATATTCCGTCCAGTTGTGATAAAGGTACTGATGAGCCGCCGATTGTTTGAGATGACTTTTGGAGTTGATATTGACATACAAATTGTCGATGTCGGGTGTCTGATGAATAGTCGATGTCGGTTGAGTATATTTGACCGACAAATAGTCAGAGTAGGTCGAATAGTCGAAGGATGGCCAAATAATCAATGTCGGTTGAGTCGTTAAGACACTTTCATCTATGCCTTTGTATTTCTGTAGATTGTCAAGAAACAAGTGTATTTCTGCAGAGTATGCGACTGTACAAGTATTTACAACAGCTAGTGAATATATCGAGATTAGCAGAGAGATAGGGATGGAGAGGATAGAAATTCAACATATATTATTGAGGGTTCTTAAAAGAAAAAGTAGTTCATTTTGTAGCAAAATCTTGTGCCTAAAAGTTGGATCTTCCCATGTTGCTCATTTTGTTCTCTCTTTTTAAGCTTGTTTACTTCTTGCTTCTCTCTCGCATCATTTGTATTATATAGAATGCTTTATGCCCAGTTAATATGAGATGTTTCTTGGTTGGGTTCCAACACAAGAAAGATAAATAGGTAAAGTAAGGGAAGCCTCAAGAGGGTTTCTTACATAGCTAGATTTCTTTATCCTGGTAGGGAAGCCTCAAGATGTTTCTTGTAGGAGTTGATGGTTAGTTGGGAGCCGCCATAACTATCATCCTTTTCTTATGTTTCTTGTCTTTTCGCATTCAAGGAGAGTAGATCATGGAATATTCTAGCATGCAAGTTATAAATTACAAAGTGATTGGGGAATTATTTGATTGCACCATGGAGGAGCTTAAAAAGACCCAATATGGATACAAGAACAAGAATATCAAATATGACATGATATGAGCTTCCCTTTATTATAGTAGAGGTTGTACCGAAAGGACCGCATGACAAAAACCACCTTTTAATGCATACCTCCATGGTGGATAAGATCCATGTTGCATGCGGGTATATTTTGCAGTAGATCATAGATCTTCTCAACTACCCAGCATATATGGTCTTGACCTATGACCCCCCTGTGGAGCCATAGGGTAGAAGTACTCCGACATAACAGCTCAAGCCAAAGATAGAACAAAAGACAACCCCACAACCAAAAAGGACAAGAAAATCTGCATGTAGATCCTTGAGGAGAAGTGATGGTAGTGAGAGTGATACCGAGGAAGGGAGTTCGAAAGATAGCTACAACACTGAAAATTCAAAATCCTTTTCCTCAGACTCAATACCTGAAGATGGTGGCTCGCGGACCACCCATTTTCACTACTTCATCAAAGGGTTTTAGTAAGGAAAATGACTCAAAAAAGACCAATCACACAAAAAAGACGGAGGAGACCAGAGGAATAAAGAAGCCGATAGTGTTGCATTCGACAATGTATCTGAACTATTTCCCATCTGATGACTTTCTGTCTGATGACCAGTTCATACAAGTTCCATCCGATAGAGTTGCATCCAACACTATCCTTACATAGTTGCATCCGACATTGTCCTTACACTTTTCCATCTGACACTGTCAGTCCAGTTGCATCCGACAAGCTTCTGCTCAGATCCGACAAACCATATTTTATAAAATTCCTCTTGAAAATCTATTTATATTCTAAAGTACTATCAATCACACAGTACTTTAGAATATGGTAGCGTTTATATCATCATCGAAATTGCAACACCCATCACATCTTGTTTCTGACATCTCTTACGAAGTTGGTGCATTTGCATGTGATGTTTGTGCTCTTGCACATGCACTAAAAATTGAAAACACATCATTCGACAATCTATTGAAGATAATAGATTTTTTCTATCCCTTGACAATAATCAGACTTTTGATTTTTGGAAAAAAAGAAAAGAAAGGTTCTTTGATCAAGCGATGACACTTCTAAAAGTAAGGATTTCTTAGATTCAATATCAAAAGGTATCAGAATGTTTTAGAAAATTGACAATAGCTAGATCAAGTAGATCAGAACTCAAAATAAGTATTGGCGAAGGTTCCCTAGGTGAAAGTTGACTCTCTTCTCTGTTATTTTGAATTAAAAAATCATTGATCTGGTTGTTTTCTGACAAATCTGGTAAACTTAACCTGCACCGAATTGACAGTAGATAAATCTGGTACTGAGAAAGTTAGGGTAGAACCGGCGAAGGTTCTTTCAAGTGAACAACAATGTTTTTGTAGCTTGGCGAGGATTAAATTGACTTTCTGGACGATCCTAATAGATCGAACCTTCGCCAAATTAAAAAATGATAAAATACTATATTTAGAATCCTCAAAAAAGTCGATGAAGGTTTCGGTAAAAGATCAAGAGTAATACTATTATTTTTACAAAAAAGAGCCTTTTTTTGACAAAAATAGGTCAACGCGACAACTTGCCTTGACTTAACGTTCGCCCAAACTAATTGATTATCAATGTTTTTTTTGTTGAAGAAGATGTCCATTAGTCTATCGCTGCCATTATGAGGCAGATGGGCGCATTTGCAATCAAAGAGATGATGGGCTGTCCATCACTAGACAACAAGCCATCAATCACATGTAAACATCAATCTATTGCTTCAAAAAGAGGGAATTCAAACAACGAGCATCATAAGCTAGCATCAAGTTGATTACGCATAAGAATGTAAGATGTCCATCATAGAAAAGATGTCTAGAATGCTTCTTACTAGAAGAAAGCTCCAAAGATTGCAAGTATCGTAGGGCACATTCACAATGATAGCAAACTGGAACTCTTTCCTTCACAAGTAGTGAGGAATGCTTGTCGAAACTTTGTATTATATAGTGGTTTATCATGAAGTTTCCTGTAAGGTGATTTCTAGTCTTGAGATTGGAATAGTGAATCTCATTCCTTTGAAAAAAGTGGGAAAACTTTTTAATTTGAACAAAAAGGAGAGAGATTTTTGAAAAGATGTTTTGCAAGTTTAGAAGTGGTATATAGAGGCATCCATGAGAGAGAGAGAGAGAGAGAGAGAGAGAGAGAGAGAGAGAGAGAGAGAGAGAGAGAGAGAGAGAGAGAGAGAGAACTTTTTGGTTTTTTAGGGTTAGGATTGTCAGGGTTTTGGGATATAAAATAGCCATAATGTGAGGTGTTGGAGAGAGAGAGAGAGAGAGAGAGAGAGAGAGAGAGAGAGAGAGAGAGAGAGAGCAGCTCGTGGCTAACACCATTCTCCGCCTGGGTCCTAGATTACATGATGTGATGATGACCCTCCCAATGACCATTACCTAGTATGTTATCGTTTTCTTATGTTATCGTTTTCTTCTCCGTGGCACCATAGATTACACCTTTGATATTGAGGTGAAATCTTAAAAGTCCTTATATTCATATATGGCATGGATTACAACTTTGATATTGAGTTAAACTCTTAAAAGTCCTTATATCCATCAAGTGAGTTTGTTATTGAGACCACATCACACACTATGGGTGGAAGAGGAGAGAGAGAGAGAGAGAGAGAGAGAGAGAGAGAGAGAGAGAGAGAGAGAGAGAGAGAGAGTGAGTGAGTGAGGAGAGAGATGGAAGGAGAGATAGAGAGAGAGGGTAAAGAGGAGGGTGAATGAGAGAGAGATGCTTGATTTTTTGTTTTTAGGGTTAGGGTTATTTTAGGGTTGTAGGATATAAAATAGCCATAATGTGAGGTGTGCTTGCGTGTGCGTGTGTGTGTGTGTGAGAGAGAGAGAGAGAGATATGGACTCGTGTAGTACAAAGCGTGGAAATGGCAAAGCACCAGCGGTCTACAAGTGCAACCCAAGGCCTCCTCTCACTCCTGTCCTCGCAGCCTTGTCCCTAGAACGTTACAGCCATCTTTACGGATACCTCACTGCAAACCGCAGTAAACAAGCGACAGAGCAAAGCGTTCATACAGGCCATGGCTATCTGAAATATGAACTTGAGGAAGTAAGTAAATTGCAACTATGCTGGAAGGATATGATCAGCAGCAGCTTGATCAGGAATTACTAGTTTCACAAGATCAATAATGATGTGGTTCGTGTTTATTTAAGCAGATCTTGAAGTTACATGGCCTATCCGCTTCAGGAATTAATAAGGTCTGTATAAACCCTGTAAAGCTCTCAGAATCTTCCAGATCTGTCTTAACTTTATACGTTTCCACCTAAACTTTGGTAACGAGCACTTGCTAGAATTCTTGTGATGCTAAAGGTAAGATAGATATGATATATGCTTTTGCTTACCCGCTTTGCCAGGGAATTCAACGAGTAAATAGATTGAGGTGAGCATTTACCAGAACTTTCCATCAACTGGTATTATTTTTATAGTATAGATTTCTATGAAGTTATTGTCCTGCTTATTACCATCGTCACTGCATTTGCGGACCTGATTCTGAAATAGACATAAAACTTTTGCATAATTCATTACGGTATACTTTGCTTGTGATGTATCATTCAAGTCATATTGGATTTTACGCAGACAGAAGCGTTGCAGCGCATATCAGGCTTGGATTTATTCAATCCTTATCGGTGTATTGAATCTGCTAGTAAAACTAGGCCAGTTTTTGCACGAACAGAGATCGAACAAGATCTAGTGGTTCTAGACTGGCTCGATGAACCTTCTCAAGTCCAAACCATTGAAGCCTCACCCGACGGAGTTATCCTTAACTCCAAATTAGTCAACGAGAATCCAACTGCTCTAAAGACATCACGTATCACAACAACATTGTTGCTGCCGAGTTCATTGTTAAATGAAAAACAAGCGTTCACAAAGCGCTACGAGCCATTTTCACAAGCGAGTGACTGTAAGGAAATAATCAATCTCAATCATCAACACGGCTTCCAGGCATCTCCAGTTGTGCAGAATATCGAAGCAGTTTCCCTTCAGGAAGTTTCAAAAAGTGTAACGGTTCCGCAACCTAGTTCTGCTGCGAGGAGCAAATCCTTGACATCTCATAACTCTCTATTAAAACAAAGAAAAAGTATTAGCGTCTTGCATAAATACAAGGCCCTAAAAGCGGAAATCAACAAAAACGCCCGGCAAAGAAACAAGAATGTTTCTCTTGAAACAGATGCATTGCTTCTAGAGAGGCGCGAGAACGTCTGAGGCACGTCATAGACAAAAACATAAAATTCCTGCAAATTCTTGTCGAGCCTCAGCTTTAATATAGTGTTAGAATATTTGTTGTGAACATTATCAGAACTGTGGCTCATATTGAAATGTTAAACAGATTGATATATATATATCTGTTTGGTAACACACTTCATTGAATTGTATAGAATTTCAGCAATTCAACCATTTAGCTGAGGTAGGCAGTGGAGCTGGACGAGGAGAGGATAAATCATGAAACATGGATAAAACAAAGTCTTGTAGGTTTATCCAAAGACATCACCAGTTATTTCGCAAGGCCGATTATCAATAAATTTTCGTAAATTTTCTGGTAAATATCTCCACCATCAGTTACAACCGTTACCAAACAACACTTCAAAATAGAGATTATAAACAGTATGTTTTCACTACAATTGATTGCAGTTTTCCAGTGCTTTTCACTGTACCGTTGCCTGTTGTAAGATTGAAAATTTTGCAAGAATATTCCTTGTTTTTGTGGTGGGTGGGGGGGGGGGGGGGCGCTGGGCCCTCGGCCAGGGCCCGACCAGCAAGGAAGGCCCGAGGGCTTCGGGCCTTCCCCTACGTAATGCATTGTGCGAAGGTTTTTTTTTTTTTTTTTTTTTCCCGTTTTTTGGCGTTACGGTACGGCCATACGCGTGAACCAGTTTTTTTTTTTTTTTTTGTAAATTTTTTTACGTTTGTGGTGGAATGTGGATGTGGACAGCCAATGACGGGAGAACGTGCATTCCATCGGAGAGAGGAGAGAGAACGTGCATTCCACCGGAGAGAGGAGAGATAAGGTGCATTCCACCGAAGAGAGGAGAGAGAAAGTGAATTCCATCAGAGAGAGGAGAGAGAATGACAGATTCCTAGGAGAGAGAAAATTGGATGGACATTATGCTCCTGAAGGTGGTCCCAAAATACAAAGGACACCTGAGCACAAGGCATTACGTTGAAGACAAATTTAGATCACAATCAGCAAAGGATGCACTACAATATGGGACGCAAGTTTTATTCCCTGAATGTAGCAATGCCTCGTGTCGTTAATAGAAACACTTACAAAAGGCTCTAACATATTCAACGTTCATTGAAGAAATTCAAAACTTATTGTTATGGCCCATAGTGTGCTCTGGTCTCAATAGCAAACTCACTCGATGAATATAAGGACTTTTAAGCTCAATATCAAAGCTGTAATCTATGGTGCCATGGATGAATATAAGGACTTTTAAGAGTTCAATATTAAAGGTGTAACCTATGGTGCCATGGAAAATAAAATGATAACATACTAGGTAATGGTCATTGGGAGGGTCATCATCACATCATGTAATCGAGGACCCAAGCAGAGAATGGTGTTAGCCACGAGCTTCTCTCTCTCTCTCTCTCTCTCTCTCTCTCTCTCTCTCTCTCTCTCTCTCTCTCTGTGTGTGTGTGCTAGTCCCACAGTCATTGGGCTACTACTCAAATCCACACCAACAACAACATTGAAAAGGCAAGCCACGCCACCGCTAATCCAAACATCCACCACGTTGTATGCGTGCATTACAACAGCTCCCATCGATGTTTCCCCTTCACATCTCTCTCTCTCTCTCTCTCCCCCAACTTCTCTTCTAGAAATTTCTAAGAGCACATGTTCTCTTTCTAAAATCAACATGTTTGCCCTTCAACCCCACTTTGACTGCCTTTCAACTGCCCATCAAAGACGTTTTAGGGCAAAAGTGGACCAATGAAAATCTCTAAACCACGTTTTCTCCACAACAACCTCTCTTGCGCGCTAGCCTCCCTCGCGCTTCTAGCGATGGATGCCGACTAATCAACCAGCGCCGACAGCAACGCTGCTGCTGGGCACCCCTGCCTCGATGATGGATGCTGCAACTCCTTGTTGCTAACTGCCGCTACTGATCCACCCCTACCTTGATGATGGATGTTGCAGCTCCTTGCTGCTGACTGCCGCTACTGATCTACCCATCGAATGTTGACTGCCACTACTTCTATCCAGCGAGTCTAGGTTGATCGCTAAGAATAAGAAGAACTCACTTACCTCTACTTCCGCAGCTCCAGATGCAGCAGGTGGAACAATGGTGCATGTTGCTAATGCTACCGATCCTACTACTGCACTTGTCACAGATCTCTACTCTGTCTCTCCTCAACCTAATGCATTCGCTGCTCTAACAGTCGAAACACCTGCCCCAACTCTAGGATGGGAATATGGCTTTTGCCTACGGGAGATAACAATCATTCAGACGACTGTTGCTCAGCTTCAAGAACATGTCAAAAAGCTGCGAGAAATCCCAAAAAAATTAAAAACTTTTCAAAAAATGGCAAGAATTAGATTCAGACCATAGTGAAGATATTCCTTATATGTCTCAATCACTCAAACTTGTTCTGTGTGAAGATGACACAATGATTTAGTAGTATACCCAAGCTGAACCAATTTTTTAGTTGCTTGACTTTCAAATTCCTCCATGGAAAGGCCACCAGAGCCTCTATCTATGTACCAAGCCTATGAAAATTTTGATAAGAAATAGTTGACATTTCGAATTAATCTCCAAATTTTTAGTCATTTGTCTATTTGGCTGGCAGCAACCTCACCACCTTTGGCTTCCCTAGTGGCCACCATAAAGAGAAACCAGTCAAGCTGACCAACATGATGCAGCAGCCATACGCCAGCTTCCCTGACACCACTATCGACAAATGGAAAAACAAGAATGGCATCCTCCTGGTGTTGTAAAGTTACCTTTACAAGCTTTACTTCCGGTGCCACCGGCGCCAGCAACACCCCGGCGTCGGCGCCTCTCCCGGCGCCACTGTGACCAGAATCCAGCCGACGTCAAGTTCCTATGGCTGAAAATCTTTGATCGGTTCTAGCGTAGAGAGCTCAGATCGATGTGCAATTACCTCACACGATCTAGGCATGATTAAAGGAAGCCTGGGGATCAATAAATTCTAGAGAGAGAAAATGACTTTCTAGAGAGAGAAAATGTGCTTTACCAGCCTGGGTAGAGTACTTGGTATGAGGGGAGGTGACGAATCCCACCAATACTATAGGGGAGTGCGGGTTGCGACTCAGGGCGAGCTCCAACCAAGTCTCAGCCTCCCTTGCTGGAATGTTGTCCTGGCACTCACCTTGGCATGCCAGCGTCCCGGAGACTAGGGTCGGTCACACACTTGAAATGTAACCTTCTTAGATTTATCAATAAAGTGGGATTTTCCTCAAACTGACTCTGATTACCTTCTGGGTTTCAATGTTCGGTAAAAGCGCCAGTTGTAAGGCTGCTTCAAACTTTTTGATTTGGCACATAGCTGAGGGTCGTATCCCGGGACGCCAGCGGTATGTCGTCGGGACTGTTCAGTCCGTGGCGCCAGCGGTATGCTGTCGGGACCATTTGGTCCGGGAACTGGTTGTCTCCATATCTGTCACGGCTTGTGGTTCTGAGTGTTCTTTGCGTGAACGTGAATGGGTTAAGCTCTTGGGGAACGGGCTCTAACCTGTCAGCTGAGTTGGATGGCTTGCTTGGGTGGAAGTTACCTATTTATGGTTGTCCAGTCTGGCATGGTGCCAGGTTGGCTTCTAGCGCTCGTGACGAAGCTTTCAGTTGGTTAAGTCTGATGTAAGTCAGTGTTTGGAATGGATGTTACTCGTTTGTAACGAAGCTTCGAGTTGGTTAAGTCTGATGTATGTCGGGTGGCTTGCTTGGAGGGAAGTCACACATCGGGACTCCCGATCTGGCATGGCGCCAGATTGGATCTCAATGTTGGTTTCTGAACTTCCAATTGGTTGAGTTTGATCGTTGTTGGCGAGTTGGCTGCTTGTATGTCAAGTGGGTTTGGATGGCAAGAGTTGAAGGCCGAGAAGCTAAGTCGTGGTTCCTGGCTCCCTTTGGGATGCCTGCGCTACACCTGGAGGCCATCAAGTGCAAGGAATTGGGAGCTGCGTGTGCTTATCTTACGAAGTACACTTATACACGAAAGGCACATCTATTGAGGATCCCCCTCCAGATTTTTGTCATTCTGGGAGACATGTACAATTAGGCTGAGTTCATCTCCAGACAACTTATTACTGCCTTACAAAAGAGAGCCCCAGTTACCTCTTTGGGCTATATTTTCTTTGATTTGGCTCGAAGTCAATCCTCCATTGACTCGAAGTCAATCCTCCATTGATTTAGCTCCAAGGGATGCTGCTGCTAGCCGAGGCTATACACCATCAATAACTTTAGCTACACCTTCCCACCAGACTGTTATACTTTCGGAGTGCCGAGTCAAGAAATGACATGATCGGCCATCACAACTTGCTGATACCACACCACCATCGAAGAATATACGAAATAAGATGACCGCCTGCAGACCACCTCCAGAATACGAGATGGAGTTTGATAGCCCACAACCATCAAAGACAATGAAGCTGACTTCTAGGAAGCAGAAGAAGACAAAGATGGCCAGCTATGAATATGTTCCCTCCAACAGTGAAGCCGATGAACATGAAGAGGAAGGTAGCCTCCAGATGAGACGTACCCGACAAACATTACTTGTTGTCTCCTCACCTCAACTCCAGCTCAGGGACACCCATCAAACACCGGTGCAATCACCAGCAAGAAGCACCAAATCCCAATCTCCATCAGGATCCTTTCATGCTATTACCTCACCCCCTCGTGTCCAGCAGACACAGACAACAATTTCAAGAGTGGGAGAAAGAGAGCCGCCTACAACTACACACGTAGAGACAATTGTAGCTGATTTCACTCAAGATGACAAAGTAGAAGAAACAAGAGGAGCTGAACCTGATCAAGAAATGGCACAAGATCAAGCAGCTCAAGTAATAGTCGAAGTCCAGGAAAGCCCAAAGGCTAAAGAAGGCTGAAGACCCTCCTGTTCTGAAGCAAGACGGCTTCATCGATGTAGACACTCTTGAATACTTCGATAAAGGTGATCTTGTAGATGAGGAGGTGGAGATAGTTCCATAGTCCGTTGCACCAGTCTCACCACTAACCCTCACTTCCACCTCCATTGCCACCACCCCCATTGTTAATACCACCTTCCTACTCTTCCAGCCTATGATAGTTTGTCTGAGAAAGCCAGGGAGACCTTGAAGTGGCATATTGAGACCTCATACCATCTACATTGGTTGGTGCATCAACTAGCATACAACATACAGATGAGTTCAGAATGGCAAAGCAAGACCTGCAGCTAAAAGATGTGGAGTTGTTGACAATTGTCTAGTCAGTACATGCAGATGATCGAGAAGTGGTATGGAAATAAGTTCATACCTAGAATGAAGCTGTACATGGGTCCTATTCTGTTGGGCACAAAAACAAGGTTTACCACATTTGAAGCCATCAAAGGAAGGTAGGCTACGAGAATGCTCTTGATAAAAGAAGAGATGAAAAGGACAAGCAAGAGACTCTCAGCTATACAGGGCTATTCTGAGAAGCTACTTTGAAGTTTTACCAAGATACACGACAACGAAGCTAATAAGTTCTTGATTTTACATATGCAAATGCTGATCTATGCCTTTCCAAGAACCATACGTCAAAGCTGAAGCAATGTAGTGGGACCTGCAATACTATAGGGGAAGATAATGTTAGCTGATGCCATGCCCCGAGGTGTCAATGCAGAACCTCTCCACTCAAAAGGGCTTCTAGCAGAGATGAAGTTGAGAGCCGAATTATTAGTTCTAGGCTAAAATGTATAGTTGTGAGCTCCATGGTAATTCCCGAAAGATGGATAGCCATGTGGGAGCTACCAATTTAGACTATCTCAACTTAAGTTATGTTTTTTAATAAAGAGGCCTCCTATTATCAAGTAAGAGGTGGAACCCAAATCTTTAAAAATTAGGATTGACTTAGTTGTAAGAGGTGGAATCCAGAATATGATAAAATTGGATTCACCAGCTCGTGGGTATAGATAGAGGCCTCCTCCACGAGTTTCAAATCATGTGATATTGTATTGAAATGTCGTTGCATTGAAATTTTAATATCTCTCCATTGCATTTTCATCTATGCTCCATTTTCATGCATTAAGTTTGGATACTGATGTATGAATTTGTTTTGTTGCCGATTCTTCCTTTTCAAAGTTTGGTTTTGTGATTAAATTCAGGTAGATGTGTAGGGCCTTGTGGTAGATCATAATCATTCTGATATAATGCTGCTTGGTGTTCGACTCCCTGAGGAGTTTTTGTTACAAGTGTTGAGTGATAGTTGTAACAAGCACATTGTTTCAGTATAGGTGTTGTGTTGTTGAATCTATTGATTTCAGGAGGATTAAGTTTCGATCTCATTTCCTGTTCTTCTTAGTTTAGATTTGTAATAATCTACAATCTGTAAGCATCAAAGAAAGAACCAAAACATACTATAGAACGTAGGCATGCGAAATAGATCCAGATTAAGTTGAGCATCCATTATCAGTAGGATCGAGATCAAGTCGTTGATGTACTAAGTGACAGGCGGGGTATCACCATTGCATCATCATTATACTACAAACTATAGAAGTCAAGAAGCAAAGTAGACCCTGTCGGCTGTAAGCTGACTGGAATCTGTTAGATTGTCAGTAGGAAGAGAGTTAGGAAGATTCTGAGCAAATAGAGATAAAACAGCAAACACACTTTGCCATTTTGGAAATCTTCGCCGAGCACCTTACAATCATTATCAACCTTCGCCGATCTGACAAATGGATTCAGAATGCCAAAATTAGGTTGGCATAGGTTCAGATCCTGAAAATTTTTCTTATCTACAATATCTAGTAGGCGAAGGATATTCTTAGGCGAATGTTAGTCCTTCACTAGTTCTTAAGGACCTTCGTCAAATCAGTTCAGATCTTAACCTTCACTGAGATTTTTGAAAATTATTTTCATAGTAATAAACATGCCTGCAAATTTTTGTCCAGAACTGAGTAGCCAAACTAGTACTTTGTCTAATGGACCCTCCAAATTCACCTATAAAAGGGCTGAATTCGATTTCATTTCTCACTTGTGCTAGTGAAGCTCTTGCCAAATTTTCTAGCGACCAGAACTTTTTAAAACTTCTTTCTAACCTTCTGATACACTCTTGCACTCCTATTCTCAATTTCTGACTACTCTCATCATGTCTTCTACAGATATGTCTTAGTCTCCTAAGTATGTCATTCATCATGATGTTCAGACCAAGATGGACATCATGATACTTCCTAGCACAACCATGGTGGCTCAATGGATGAACCTTGCTGAGCCTCGGCTCACCGCAATGGGAATCCACGAGCATGTGTTTTTGGAAAAAAAATTAATATGGATTTTATCACTTTTGCCTTTAGCACCTGGGCCGAGGAAAAATCTAAGTTTTATATCAATTACCAGGAGGGTATCCAGAAGGTGCGTGTCATTGAAGCCGCCCTTGAAGCCATAGGATTATCATCTGGCACTCACTCCTCACCCAACCATAAACATGCCAAAAATGTCATTAAGCCTTTTATTGACACGACCATTGACCTATACAGGACTAATGATGGCTATCTCCTAGAGTCTATCCTAGATCCCACCATCCATGAGGCTGCGTAGCTTCTAAACAATTTCCGAATGGTTGGCAACCTCAGGAAAGAGCGCATTTCCTCACAAATCCTGTACCGCATCGTTGACTCAAACTATAAGCTTGACAAGAACACTTTGGAGCCATACAACTAGCTCAAAACGGTATTTGGTGAACTAAAGAGAGCCATCAAGAGTAATACCAAGCAACAATTTACTGCTGGTGCTCTTTTGTCCACCATCTCCACTTTTTACCTTGTGAACAAAATCCATGGGTTTGACCCTGATTCAGTCCTATCTATCTATGAAGATGTCGAACCTGCCGAATCTTCTAGACAAGTATCTAGTCTTCGATGGGTATGCAGCGAGATCATAATTCTTGACTTGCCTTCCAAGCCACGTAGCCGCACTAGGCAACCACAGTCAGCTGCGCTACCACCCCCTTCTGCCACTCACTCTGCACTTCCTATTCCCCAGTACACTGATGCTTACCTCGCCTCCACTTCCTCACAAGGTCAGTCTGATTGCCTTCCAACCTTGGCTTTTGATCCAAATATTCTGATGGCGTCTGACACTATGCAAGATCAGCTGCCATTGGCCGGATTATACTATTGAGCTACGATGCTGGCCGGATTGTGAGAATCAAGATTCACAACTTGGGACAATGTCCAAATGGCTTTCAGACGCAAATAGGTGCTTTCTACAACACAAAGGATTTCAACACAGAGCGCTTGGTTTTTATGGAAAAGGTTCAATACCATCTCATCAAGGTACGATGCGAGGCCAACCAGAGCCCGAAGTGAATAATGTCACGAGGTGTCATGGGACTGCCACCAATTTTGGTGGGGGATATTGTTGGAGGGTTTGCAGATCTCGAGGCAATCCTAACCCTAGTTTATAAGTGTGAGGGATTTGGCACCCTGCATGTGTAAGTTCAACCCGATGATTACATAGTTATGTGATCAGTTACAAGTTAATAAAAGGATTTTAGACCTTCTTGCGGGACTTTTAATGTCGTCAGGCCTTCAAGTTAGTGAATAAAGTTGGGTTCCTCACCACAACTGCTTTAAAATTCAAATTCAAATTGGTTCCCTCCATTTTTTGGGATTGAGGTTAGAATTCGCTAAATAAATTTTTTTTTTGCAGCCTCCAAAGGTAGCACGCCGGCGTGCTCGGGAAACCGCCTGAAAAAAAAAAGGGCGGTCTCCCAAGCACGCCAGCATGCTAGGTTTGGAGGCTACAATTTTTTTTTTGTGGTCTCGCTGTGCACGTCGGTGTGCTAGGTTTGGAGGCTACAAATTTTTTTTTCTCATTTCATATAGCACATGAGATGGAACTTCAGAATTCTCTGCGAAGGTTCTTGGCCACTAGAACTGAAAATTTAGGTGTTTGTGAGGGTTCTGCTATCTTTAAGAGCTGCAAAAAAAAATTTAGTTGTTTTACTTAGCATGTTGTTGTGGGGCTATTTCCTACCCTATCCTCAACCCAAGATCCAAGCACACAAGCATCAAGGAGACGAGGTTAGATGTCACATGGAGGTTCGATCCCATGAGAGCAATAGCATAGATCAGAATCCAGCATGCATTGATGATGCAAAATCAACACTAAGAATCATAACACTAGCATTAACCCTACAACCATTAACACTACACCACACTGATGGAGACTCACTCTTTTCTCTCTCCCTTTCTCTCTCTCAAAAAGCATAAGAATAAGCAAATTCAATAATATTCAAATCCAATAATTAGCAACCATAAAGAAAACATGAGAGATGGAGGAAAAGAGATAGAGAGCAAGGACATTCCACATCCACTTCATAAGAGGGCCAACCTGCTTGTCTTAGAAATGAAATCGAAACATGTTTTACAAACTCGAGTTTGCATCTATTTATCCTTTGTGACATTTTTAACTATGTACCAAGCCATATTCTCAATAATAAACATTGAAGTAGTAAGTGTAAAAAAGGTAGCACACCATGTGGTATCTTTTTGTTGAATCATGGCAAAAAAGAAACTCGCAAAATGCCAAGGCCCTTGGGTAGTTGATTACTCCAGTGTACAAGGTTATTAGTTATGCCTCGTCATTCCGAACTTGGCTGGTAATGTAATTAATGATCTTATGAGAGCCCATACCTATAATTGGACATAGGAGCACTTGCATGGGGTAAGCTCCTATGTTTTCCAGCATTTTTCACCTCTTTTCTACCCTTGGGTATAATGTTTGCGCCAAGCCTCGCATTTTAGGTCCACCTTATGTCTACCGCTTTTTACGTATTCTAATAGGATTTTTTGGCTTGCAAGAGATACTATGTCGAAGACAAATCAAAGGGTGGATGATTGCAGGATGTGCAAGTTGCCTACAATAGAAGATACATCCACTAGAAGTGATTGCCTTAAACTTGATGATTCGCCTCTCAAGTTAGGCTGGACAACTTTCAAGAATCACATCAAAGAAGACTCTGATGTGGTTTATAAGGTTGAGATAATACCCTACGCAGAATTTGATGTCCTTGATGTAGAAATGTTAAAGTCTGAAAGCCCGATCACCCTACTTTAACTAAAAAAAAGGAGGGTCACTTGTTTATGTTACACAAATCAACCTAAAGCATGGAAGGAACATTGCGGCTCCTATCTTTTCTTCTACCTTCAAATAGAATGTCATCAAGCAAGGGTCAAGAATGAAAATCAGGGAGCTCCTAGATACTGTGGAGCCCATAGCAATGTCGGAATATCATAAGACATATCTTATGAAGGTTCTAACAAATCTTTCAAAAGTGGAAAAGCTATCATCTGCATTTCAGAGGATTCCATTGATCTTCAAGTTGCAATTGTTTTTCTTGGAACATGTGATTCAAACTGCGACCTCTGAATTTAGTGCCTCTTCTTCGGGGTACATTGTGAATTGATCCTCCCATCGTAAAATAGGTTACTTTGAGTAGAGTAGGGAGTTAGGACATTATATTGTTGTATTCTAGATTCAATTGCTACATCACACTATACTAGATGCATCATCCCAAAAAAAAAATACAGGGTTTTAATTTTGCGTCTGAACACAAAACTCAACTCCAAGTGACAAAGGAGTTTTTAGTTTCAGGGCCCCCAATTCCAATATTATGACTAAAGTTTTAAAATAAGGAATATGCGATATGAGATTTTGAAATGTGTATTTTCATTCCATTGTTTCCTGAGTTTCACGAGAAAGCATGTTTTGTTTCCTAATTGTTGCCATTATAGAGCGTTTGAAGTTTTGTTTCTTAAAAGTGGCTCTACATTGAGTGATGTGCCTCTTATTGCTAAGAAGTGATTGTGCTTTTATATGTAAATGTTTCATTGAGGTATATAGATATTGGACATCCCCTAGCACAATAATTTTCCCTTTTATGTAATGTTCAAATTTTCAGAGGTCTAATTGCCAAACATAGTCAGCGTTACAGAGTCATAGGAAGCATTAGCTATCATGCAAGTGTTGGGTTAGTTGCAATTACTTGACCAATCAGATTTAAAATGTATTCAGCTCTTGGATTACCAAGCACGCACAATCATTCCATGAAATAGAGCATATATAAGCTTGTATTGGGAGATCCCCTTTTTGGCTGCAAACTTATTGTTACCAATTTTAGATTAGAGGTTGATCAACAAAAAGAAAATAAGCTAGCTTGCTAGCAATTTTCTTCATGTAAGTGAAACTTCCCTTTTGTGGTGTTGGAATAGTGAAGGAGAACATTTGTCTTTATGGTTTCCTCAATGGACAGTGGGAGGTAACCTTGCCAGTAGAGGAAGTTACATGATAAGCATAGTTTCCATGCATCGCGATTGGCGGGTCCGAATCGCTTCACGAAACGATTTAGCTGAACCAAATCGTTGCGAATCAGCGTATCACTGTTCTTTTTCTTGGTGTTTTGATCTCGAAAGAAAACTTTTTTTTTCTTAAAAAAACAAAAAAAAACGTTCATAGCAAATCATTCAGTCCCCATCAATTCAGACCGGTGCTTCACACTGATTCACTGCACAAGGAAACTATGAGATACTTGTTCTCATATAACATATATACAATGCTTACAAATTTAGGCTTGGAATGCCAGGTCACAGGTTGGACTAAGTATATACTATAAGGAAACCCTAAAAACAAATTTCTCAAATTAAGGGTTGATTGGTGAATGCCCTAATGTTTATCTGTTTATCAGATTTCGTAGCATTTATCAAGTCAACCAAGGCTGAGGTGTTAGTGTCAATGGTGCTAGATAAAAAGTAGTGTGAGTAACAACAATTGGTCACCCTAAAATCTAGCCCCCCCTACTATAAAGGCCATTCAAGAAAGAAAAACGCAAAGTAGAAAACTGAGAGGAAACTAGAAAGATTAATTACACTTGCACAATAGCTAATGCTTCCTATGACACTGTAACACAGACTATGTTTGGAAATTAGGTCTCTGAAAACTTGAACATTATAAGAAAAAGGAACATTACAAGATATCCAATGGTCTCCGATTTATGTACCTCAATGAAATATTTACATATAAAAGCACAATCACTTCCTAACAGTGAGAGGCACATCACTGAATATAGAGCTGCTTTTAAGAAACAAAACTTTAAACGCTCAATAATGGCATCAATTAAGAAAAAAAATATGCCTTATTGTGAAACTCAAGAAACAATGGAATGAAAATACACATCTCAAAATCTCATCTATCATATTCTTTATTTTAAAACTTCAGTCATGTTATTGGAACTTGGGCCTTGAAAGTAAAAACTCCTTTGTTACTTGGAGCTGAGTTTTGTGTTCAATTGCACAAATTAAACCCTGTATTTTCTTTGGGAAAGATGCATCTCGACTAGTTCCAAAGCTTGTAACATGTAACAAATAACCACCAAACCTAACTTGGTCTTCCAAGTGATTGATATTATTGATAATGTGATGTAGCAATTGAATCTAGAATACAACAATTAAATGTCCTTCCTCTCTACTCTACTGAAAATAACCTATTTTAGAATAAGAGGATCCATCCCAACTATACCCGAGGAAGAGGCACTAAATACAGAATTTGTAGTTTGAATCACATGTTCCAAGAAAAATAGTTGCAACTTAACAATGGAATCTTATGAAATGCAGAAGGTAAGTTTCCACATTTGAAAGGTTCTTTAAAACCTTCATTAGAGATATCTTATAGTATTCTGACATTACCATCGGCTCCATAGTATCTAAGAGCTCCTTGATTTTCATTCCAGACCAACATTTGATTTATCTTCGACATAGTATCCCTTGCAAGCAAAAAAAGGAGCCGCAGACCTAAGGAGCTGCTTTAGATCTACAAAAAGATAAAGATTAAATAAGTGTAGTTGGATCTTGCACCTTACCTTGAGAAGCATGTTTTTCAACATCAGACTTGCAAAGCTTCAAGCAGTAGGCTACTATTACCTGTAGGTCGAATTTGGAATGAACGAGGTGCCCGAAAAAGTCTGAGAAGTTGAGAACAAGCCAAGCTTATGCAATGAAAAGAGGCAACAACTTCCATAAGAAATCTAAGAAAACTTGAAGAGGTGTTAACATAGTGCGGCCTGCCAACACGAGGGATACAATCCGAAATTCCAAGGGTTTTTCTAAATTCAACATGTCCTGAAACCTCTAAATTGTTTTTCGAAACTTGAGAAAACCTGAAACATTCCGGACAAATTGAGAAAAAAACCTAGTGTTGCTCAAAAAACACCAAATCTATAGACATTTCATATCCTGTGAATTCTGGTCCTTATCGGTTTTTATAAAAAGTTGTCGGTTCCATTCTCAAAGAATGTTGACATTCTCTCTCTCTCTCTCTCTCTCTCTCTCTCTCTCTCTCTCTCTCTCTCTCTCTCTCTCTCTCTCTCTCTCTCTCTCTCTCTCTCTCTCTCTCTCTCTCTCTCTCTCTCTCTCTCTCGGATGCTCTCACTCTCTCTCTCTCTCTCTCTCTCTCTCTCTCTCTCTCTCTCTCTCTCTCTCTCTCTCTCTCTCTCTCTCTCTCTCTCTCTCTCTCTCTCTCTCTCTCTCTCTCTCTCTCTCTCTCTCTCTCTCGATGCTCTCCCTCTCTCTCTATCACTCACCATGAGAACCATTGAGAACCATGAGAACCGTTGAGAGCCGTGAGAAGCTTGAGAACCGTTGAGAGAGAGGAACCGTGAGAATCGTTGAGAGAGAGGAACTGTGAGAACTTTTGAGAGAGCGATGGGCGATCTGTGCTTCCAAAGGATAGTATACAAAATGCTATGCCTGCAAACTCGTTAAAAACAAATTTCAAATTCTGGCTGGGAGTAAATAATCAATTGAGAAATTTTGAAGCCCTTCGCATTGATAATTGTTATTATTTTTAAACTTGATTTGACAATGTGTTTTTTGTGCATGTTATAGGATCTCTGGAATCTGCTACAAACACTTTCACGAAATACTTTGCATCTATCAGGTTGAGATTTGGGGATTACCTTTTTTACTCCATATCTTCTGTGATGGAACCTATCCTGACCACCGAGGCAAAGGAAGAGGTGAAGCTAGCAACAAAGTGTGTGATGTGGAGGTGACATTGAATGTTTTTACATTTGCATGGTACATTTTGTTTATGTGTTTTTTTTACTGTAATCCAACTTGATGTGTTCAATTGGACAGATATTTCTTTCATCTTAAAGCGAAGCATGCTGTGGAGGAAATGCCTCAAGTAATGGATATGTGGAATCAAATCTCCATGAAGAAGGAGTTTTTTATGAAATCTGCAAAGGCCAATCTCAACAGAAAAAATGGCCTGAGTGAGTGGGAAGTGAAGTTTTGTCCTTGGTGGATAGACTTCAAGGAGGGAGAATGTCCTCCCTCGGAAAAAACACAGTACCAGCTGCATGAGAAAGGACGTTTGGTTGTGGATGATGATGATGATGCAACAATGACAAATGTGAAAAGTACAGTACTAAGGACCATAAATAGATCTTTGAATGATCCACAAGGTTGATTGTGTGCTTGTTAAACAATCTATCAGAAACTAGTCATCAGAAAACAAGATCTAGTTTAGCAGCTTGATAGAAAACAAGTAGAGACAATCAGAACATTGATCAAAAACTATAATCCAACTCCACACATGTGGAATTGAGGCTGTAGTACGGCCTGTAGATAGTGTTTAGAATGTGCCAAAGCTAGGTTTCATTGGAATCAAAAGTAACCACCATACAATGAGAGGAAACTCGAGTTTCTCCTTGAGGCTCCAAAAAGTTTCTATCTTCTCACTATGGAGAATGGGAATACATAGTAAAACACACTTTCTTTGCTAAGTTAGGTGAAAATACAGCATGTAATAAGGAAGTAGACTCCACTTTCTTGCCCTAATGTGAAAACCCTAGCCTAGATCCAAGAGTCATGCTTGGTAGGTACATGGTAGGTACAAATCTCATCATAAATCATTGTCTAGATCCTACAAAGTAGGAATCACTACCAAATGGACACAACCACTCCACTTGAGTCGTGGTAACCTACTTTAAGTGTGAATGTACAAGTGGAACTTTGGCCATTCAAGTAACCAACAAACAATATTGACAAAATGTACAATATTCTACATGGCTAGATTTGCCAATGTAGGCAATTTTTCACACTCCTCCTCAAATCTAGCCTTGGAGATCACAATGCTTTTATCAATAACTCCGATTGAAGATCTAAGCTTGACAAATGAATCTTTAGGTAAAGATTTAGTAAACAAATCAGCCAAGCAACTTGATGATGGCACGTGTTGGAGTCTGATCTCTTTAGCTTGCACTTTTTCCCTCATGAAAATGATGAGCAATTTCGATGTGTTTGCTCCTTGCATGGAATGTAGGATTATTTGCAAGTGATTGGGCTGATTGGTTGTCACAATAGATGATAGGAATCTCCTCCTCCATGACAAGAAGCTCCACCAATAGCCTTTTGAGCCACAAGACCTCCTTGCATGTTGATGTCGAGTCCTTGTATTTGGATTCTGTGGAAGATAGGGAGATGGTATCTTGTTTTTTGGAAAGCCATGATACTACTCCATCACATAGAAAGGTGGCAAAGGCACTTGTTGATCTTGTATCCACTTTGTCACCTGCAAAATTCGAGTCACTATAGGCTCTTAAGCCAAGATTAGTTCCTCTATACAAAATGCCAAAATTCTTAGTGGATGAAATGTATCTAAGAACTCTTTTGGCCATCTTCCAATGTGAAACTAGAGGACTTTGCATGAATTGGCTTAACTTTCCAACACTATAACTAAGATCAGGTCTAGTTATAGTTAAATAGATCAAGGAGCCAATAAGCCTTCTATATAATGTGATGTCCTCAAGGGACGCTTCATCACAACCAATGGATGCTTTTACATGTTGCTCCATTGGTGTCTCAATACCTTTACAATTCTTCATTCCAAATCTATCTAGGATGGATGTAGCATATTTAGATTGACAAATGAAGCTAAAATCACATCCTCTAATAACCTCTATTCCAAGAATGAAGCTTAATAGGCCGAGATCTACCATCTTAAACTCTTTTGCTAAAGCAAATTTTACATCTCTAATTCCATCTAGATCATTACCACTCAAGATAATGTCATCTACATATAAAACAAGAATAATGATCATGCCATCATGAAATCTTATGTACAATGATGGATCATAGGCACTCATTACAAAATTGATGGAAATGAGAAAAGAGTTTAGCCTAGAGTACCATGCTCTAGGTGCTTGCTTGAGCCCATAAAGGCTCTTCTTCAAAAAAACACACCTTTCCTTCATGCTTTGCCTTGATGAAGCCCTCGGGTTGCCTCATGTAGATCTCTTCCTCCAAATAACCATTGAGGAATGCATTTGTGAAGTCAAGTTGGAATAGCTCCCAATTGAAGGTTGAAGCAAGACTAATGATCAACCTGATAGTAACAAGCTTAGCCACAGGAGCAAAAGTCTCATCATAATCAATGCCTTTGGTTTGTAAAAAACCTTTGGCTACAAGCCTAGATTTATGCTTGCTTATTGATCCATCTTGATTATACTTCAATCTAAATACCCACTTGCAATCAAGAGGTTTCTTCCCTTGAGGAAGATCCACAAGATCCCAAGTATGATTCTCAATAAGAGCATCATACTCTACTTGCATAGCATCCATCCAACTTTTAGACTTACAAGCATCTTCATAGCATGTTGGCTCATCCAACATTGAAGTAATAAAGGTGTAAGATGTGAAAGATGATGAGCCTTCCCTTTGATCACCTTGACCATCATAGGTGAGCCTCAATGGCTCGGATCTTTCCCTTGTAGATCTTCTTGGAGTTCTTGGAGTTCTTGCATCTTGAGGTAGATCCTCAAGTTCTTCTTCACTTGGAAGCTCCTCCTCCATCCTAGCATGATCCTTGGCATCAAGATGATTAGTAGCATTATCATCCAAATCACAAGCATGTCCTTCATAAAAAATAACATCCCTACTCACTATCATGTTGCTAATGATGGGATTGAAGACTCTATGACCTTTGCTATTCTCACCATATCCCACAAAGATTCCTTTGATGGATGTTGCATCATCCTTCCTTCTCTTATCCAAGGCTTGGTGTACATAGCAAGTGGATCCAAAAACTTTGAGATCCTTGAGATTGGGCTTCTCTCCAAATAGAGCTTCAAATGGTGTGATTCCTCCAATGGCTTGGTTTGGCAATCTATTGCACAAATAGCTAGCACAAGTTATTGCCTCACCCCAAAATGGTTTTAATAGAGAAGCATCTAGCCTTAAAGCCTTACCACACTCACAAAGAGATCTATTTCTTCTCTCACTCACTCCATTTTGTTGAGGGGTGTATGGACATGACAACTCCCTCTTTATGCCATTAGAACTACAAAAGTCAATCAACTTATTGGAGATATATTCACCTCCATTATCACTCCTTAATACCTTAATCTTGGTACTAAGTTGATTTTCTACCAAAGTCTTGAACTTTACAAAAGAATCAAACACCATAGATTTGCTAGACAAGAGGTACATCCAAAAAAATCTAGAATAGTCATCAATGAAGATTACATAGTACTTGGCACCACCATTAGACTCATGTGAAAAACTATGAACATCCGAATGGATGAGTTCAAGAGGAGAGTCTGATCTTGATGTAGATCTTGAGAAGGGTAGTTTGTGAGCCTTTGAGAGGCTGCATGCTTCACATCTCTTCCCATACTTTGACAAATGCAGTCCAACTGCAAGCTCCTTTGCTACCATAGATTCCATGGCTTTGTAGTTGGGGTGGCCCAACCTTTTGTGCCACAGTTCCACCTTTGATAACTCCACCTTTGCCAAGTTAACACTCTCCACTGCAACATTAGCATCAAGCTTAAACAATCTACCTTGTTTAAACCCTTTGGCTATACATTTATCATTTCTAAGAATGGAACAAACTCCATGCTTAAATTGTACATCTAGGCCATTATCCATTAACTGGCCAACACTAAGCAAATTCTTGGTTAACTTAGGAACATAAAGAACATTATCAAGATTCATCCTTTTGGATGATCCAACATACAAGGGAATTGTTCCTATTCCACTTATCTTACATTCTTGACTACTTGCAGTATAGATTGATCTATGTAAATCATTGTAAGAAAGTAAAGTGGAGAATATGTCCTTTTGATATGTCATGTGGGAACTAGCCTCACTATCAATCCACCAAGAATCATTGGTGTTGCACTTGGATGATGGTGGTTTGTTGGAAACCATCAAGGATGACTCTTCATCCTCCTCCTCCTCCTGATGTGCAATGTTGCTTTGTTTGCCCTCTTGTGCCTTCTTCTTCTTGAGACATTTTGATGCAAAATGTCCTTTCTTCTCACAGAAAAAACATTTGTACTTGGACTTGTCTTTGATCTTGCCCTTTGAGCTTGAAGCCTCATCCTCCTCCTTGGTCTCCTTGAAGTGCATCTTCTTGCCATTGGTCTTTTTCTTGCCTTTGAATGAGAAATTAGCTTTCTCATCACCATCCTGCAGAGAAATAGCATTCATTCTTGCATTGGTATGCGTCATCCTACACTCTTCATCCACTAATACACTGTGCAGCTTTTCTATAGTGGGCAAAGTGTCTTGGATTGCAAAGCTTTGGACCAAATTTGTAAAGTAAATCCCTAGACCATTGAGGACAATCTGAACAAGCTCACTATCTTGAATGTTCTCTCCAATGGAAGCTAACTCCCTATTGAGAGACTTGATTCTTAGCACATACACCTGTGCACTCTCATCACTTCTCTTCATGCTTTGCAGAATCTGATTCCTAAGCATGAGAACCCTTGAAGTGTTACTAGACTCATAGATTGATTTTAGAGATTCCCAAGCCTCTTTAGCACTGGTACAAGCTGATACTTCTCTCAATAAATCATTGTTTAAACTCATCTTCACACAGTGAAGTGCAAGCCTAGATCTTCTTTTGTACTTAGCTAACTCCTGTGCACCTAGAAGTTCATCTTCCTCATCAATCAGAAACTCATAGAGATCATGGAGCACCATGAGTGACTCCATCCTCACTTTTAAAATAGCATAATTGGTAGAATTTAGCCTCTCACTAGCTTCTAGAAGATATGCTCCAGCAGATCCCATCTTACTAGTAAGATTCTACACACAAGATATAGATTTGTTTGAACTTGAAACTCACAAAAGTTTCTAACTTGCAGTGTTTCACTAAAATGTTGACTTCTAATCCAACAGATGGACTTGTAATCATAGTTCTATTACTCCCTCACAAAGCTGGAATGAAGATAAGATGAAGTGAAAACTACTCTCAACAAATCTTGCCAATCTTGGCTATTTTTGGACAAAAACTGACTCTATCTCTCTCATTCACTTTGATGTACTTTCAAAACCTGGTTTCCACTTTAAGAAGGTCTGAAATCAGCCTATATTAATTAGTTTTCATGAAACAAATTCAAAACGAATCAATGGCAAGTGATCTTGGTAGCTTATCCTAGGATTTGCACCAAAAAATACATCAAACTGACACCAGATGAAATTACTGTGATCCAATGAATATGAGTTATTAAATGCTAGTTCAGAGATGCCCACACGTGTGAACAGTACAGATTTTTATCCTAAAAAAGTTTGGGATCAAATCCCCTCACCAAAACCTGGATACCAGCTCGCCCTTCCAATACTAGCTTTTTGCACCAAAACCTGCTAAAACTGGATTAGTTTCAAACACTGATCAATAGCCTTGTACTTGGCTCTGATACCATGTGAAAAGTACAGTACTAAGGACCATAAATGGATCTTTGAATGATCCACAAGGTTGATTGTGTGCTTGTTAAACAATCTATCAGAAAACAAGATCTAGTTTAGCAGCTTGATAGAAAACAAGTAGAGACAGTCAGAGCATTGATCAAAAACTATAATCCAACTCCACACATGTGGAAATGAGGCTGTAGTACGGCCTGTAGACAATGTTTAGAATCTGCCAAAGCTGGGTTTCATTGGAATCAAAAGTAATCACCATACAATGAGAGAAAACTCGAGTTTCTCCTTGAGGCTCCAAAAAGTTTCTATCTTCTCACTATGGAGAATGGAATACATAGTAAAACACACTTCCTTTGCTAGGTTAGGTGAAAATCCAGCATGCAATAGGGAAGTAGACTCCACTTTCTTGCCCTAATGTGAAAACCCTAGCCTAGATCCAAGAGTCATGCTTGGTAGGTGCATGGTAGGTACAAATCTCATCATAAATCATGGTCTAGATCCTACAAAGTAGGAATCACTACCAAATGGACACAACCACTCCCCTTGACTTGTGGTAACCTACTTTAGGTGTGAATGTACAAGTGGCACTTTGGCCATTCAAGTAACCAACAAACAATATTGACAAAATGTACAATATTCTACATGGCTAGATTTGCCAATGTAGGCAATTTTTCACAACAAAGATGGCACTGAAGTCCTTCCTTACTGCCGCTCCTGAGAAGCCTTAGGTTGTAGAGAAGAAGAGCAAGAAGAAAGTTGATGATGCTATGCAGCCTATAGACGTATTCACAACAACCCTTTAACTTTGCTCCATCTTTGTGTGTTCTTTTTGGTTAATTATTGCTTGCTTTAAATCTTATTCCATTTATAATTCAAATGTGTTTTTGTTTCTATATATAGGATATCATGCCTTACACGCCTGCTAAAAGCAGACGTGAGGAGTATGAGTACATGAAAGTGGACATGGTAGGTGTTAACACCAAGTTAACATCTACCATTGAGGTCATTGTGGGTGATGTAAACATGGTAAGGGAAGGATTATCTCATGGGGACAATCTACAAGAATATCAGGCCATGAAATGCTTTATGGAAAGAAATAATTCTTCCAGGAGGATTAGGAAAGGTAAGAGCACCACCTACAGTGCCGACATCATCATTGTGGACTTGCCATCAGGGAACACAATTGATGGTGTCATTGGCAGTGGGTCCACATGGAACAAATAATTCTTCCAGGAGGATTAAGAAAGGTAAGAGCACCACCTACAGTGCCGACATCATCATTGTGGACTTGCCATCAGGGTACACAGTTGATGGTGTCGTTGGCGGTGGGTCCATGTGGAACAAATGGTCTGATGAGACACTTGAGGCCAGCCTAGATATATGCATGGTTGTATTGGACGATAGTGGTTGGATCATCCTTATCAGTCCCCCTCACTCATAGATTGCAAGTTGAGATTCAGATCGGCTGACGGAAGTTGGCTATTCAGAGACGTGTTGTGCTGAGAGGAATTGAAAAATTTGGAAGAGGAGAGGATGGCATGAATGTAAGTTGTGATTTTTTCGTTGCAAGTTTGTTCACATACAGTGCTTGCATATTTATGAAAATTAATGCACTATAACTTGGATCTTCTTCGATACATATAGTTTCATAGTCATGAATTTGCTTGGAAGTATGTAATTCCATGACATACCAACTGTCCCTCATTCACACACCTCTCCACCAACGAAACCTCAACCACGTGGTCATACTATGAAAGAGAAAATGAAAACCCACTTCAAATTCAACCGCCGGATGACTCACCATTGTTCGGGAAGTTCCTAAGATTGCCTCTAGCCCTACACCAGTCCCTGAAAATTTCCAAACACCATCCTGGCAAGAGAAAGACAAGGCCCTCCTCGAATCTCCAGCCCATGATGTTCCTGGATACTTTAAGGACTATACGATCGAGGATGTCACAATCCAATTACCCCAAGCTCAATGTGAGCCAACTGGTAATTCATCCTACAAAGGCCCTGCACAAACCATAACCCTTTCCCTGAGTGAGCCAAATGAAACCAACAAATATCTTGTCCACGTCGGAGATCATCTCAATCACGAACAATGCAGACGGCTTGAAAAGCTCCTGCGAAAATATCGACATGTCTTTGCCTGGACCTATAAAGATATGAAAGGCATCTCACCCCAAGTAGTTGTGCGTCATATCCCGCTTAAACCGGGTGCAAGACCCACTGCGAGTCGTCCATACAGATGCAATCCCATCTATAAGACCAAGATCAAAGAAGAATTACAACGCCTCTTAGATACGAGATTTATCTATGAAATTGAGCATACTGAGTGGGTCTCCCCAACTGTCATCGTCCCCAAGAAAAATGGAAAACTCCGAATCTGTGTCGATTTTAGAAACTTAACGTTGTCAACTGAACGTGATCATTTTCCATTACCTTTCTGAAAATCCATCTTAGAAAATCTAGCAGGAGATGAGGCTTACTCCTTCTTAGATGGCTTTAGCGGATACAATATGATCCAAATCGCCGAAGAAGATCAACACAAAACCGCTTTTGCCACAAAATGGGGAACCTTCTGCTAGAAAGTCAAAAAACAGACTACATGCCTTTACACCCCATAACCACTGATCAAGCTTTCCAGAAATGGGGAATTGATTATGTCGGACCTATTAGTCCTACTGCTCGACACACAATCTTGTTACATCATAGTACCTACGGACAATTGCACCAAATGGGCTGAAGCAAGAGCTGTTCGCAATGCTGACGCTTGTTCCACTGCCAAATTTCTCTATGAACAGGTTATAGTTTGTTTCGGATGTCTTTTAGAGCTTATCAGCGATAGGGGTACACATTTCCTTAACTCTGTCATAACAGATCTTCTTTCCAAATTTTTTGTGGTACATCGCAAAAGTTCCCCATACTATCCACGCTGCAATGTCCAGGCAGAATCCACCAATAAAATCCTATGTGGAATTCTCACCAAAACCGTCGAATCCAGTCGATCTGATTGGGAACTCAAACTCCATGCTGCTCTCTGGGCTTATCGCACCACCCCGAAGCGAGCTACGGGCTTAACCCCTTTCCAGCTCACATATGGCCAAGAAGTCGTTATGCTTGTGGAATTCCATATCTCCTCCCTTTGAGTAGCCTATAACCTTGAGCTTGATACTCATCAAAATCTAGCAAACAGGTTATTCCATCTAGAGCAACTCTGTGAAACACGACGGATCAACATCCATGGTCAACAAGTCCACAAACGACGACAAAAAGCATGGCATGATCGATCATTGAAACTTAGAGACTTCCAGATTGGAGATAAGGTCCTGCTAATTCAGGCCAAAGCCTTCAAAGGCAAACTGAAATTTTCTGGCCAAGGAACCTTACGTCATTAAAAAATCTTTGCCTCTGGATATGTACAATTCCAAACTCTTCAAGGCGATATCCTCGACATTGTGGTCAATGGGAGCTAACTGAGAAAGTACAATGAACTCTATTTTTATCTTGATATGTATTAGTTGTTTTCTTTACTATTTTTCTTTCTTTTTTATTGCCTACATGCCATTTCGACAACATTTTTGTTGTGCTTTCTTATTCAAACCATCAAGATACTATTAGATCTGGTATACCAACAGTCTTCTCTGAGAAATCCACAAAAGTCATTAGTTTCAGAAGAAATTTTTTTACAACATCTCAGATAGAATTCGCTTGATCCCTTTTTTACAGTGCAAGATTCATTTTTGGCCTCCGCGAATTCTGTCTCAGATACAAAAATTTCTAAAAATAGAAAAGAGTAATTTTTTTAATCAGATATCCACTACTAGAATTCGTAGACAATTCGCTGGAGCTCAAAATGATCCTCACGATTTTTCTGCTATCTCTGCGAATTCAAATCAGACACATTTTTGCACTGTCAGACGTTTTTTTTTTCTTTTGGCATAAAAAAATCACTTACAAGAATTCACGAGCCCTCAAAACGTTGTCTCAAAATTTGCGACTATCATTACCAAATCGTGAACACTGAGGATGATTTCTGAGTGAAGTTGCGAACTTCTGTCAAAAAAAAGTCTATATATAGTCCTCCACCCTTCTCTCCACGATTTCATTTTAGATTGCTGCTGTCGAGTTCATGCCAAAATTTTTCAAATTTTTCGAAATTCTCAGAGCAATCTAAAATCACTGCTATCATGGCTTCCCGCGATTCCTTGCTCAGCTTGCATCGATGTAAACCCCCTCATCCTTATTCAGGGGATATATTTATGATCTGTATCAAGAATTACGCCGAGCAGCTCGCCCTGGCCAAGGATATCCTCACAAACATTGGCTTTGATCTGACACTTTTCTGGGACTAGCAGAGCGAGAGCCTCATCCGAGCAGCCTACTCCACCTATTTGGATGAATTTCAAACTTTTCGGATTACATCCAAGAGTGGCAGCTATACCATTATCAACATCTCTCCTGGGGATCTCCAGAGCATTGGCTTCCCTAATCTCGGAGAGACAATCCATGGAAAGGGCACCAATTATGATGCCAAGTACTGCACAAAGTTTCTGACAGAGGACGACAAAACCATTGCCCAAACCAATGACAGGATCGCTATCCGCCTCATCACGAATTCCCCATCTACGGGCCGCCTGAGAAATCCTCGTCACCATGGTCAAAGTGCATACCGTCAAGATGGATCGCATACCACCGGACAACCTCTTTTCTTTGACCCTCACCATGGACGATCCCACTCAAAATTATAAGTGGGCTGAGAAGGTAACAGAGAAGTTGTTCGGAGCTCTGAAAGCCCAAAAACCAACTACCAAATGTGGGTATCTCCTCCACATGCTGGTCACCACACAATTGGGGTCTAAGGCGGCTGCCGCCATCAAGGAGCTAGATGTTGTTTATCCCAGCACAAAAAAGTGAGCCACCCCCCAACCGATAGCCAAACCGGTCTCACCAGCCCCACCTACTAAGAAGCAGAAAGAGAAGGCGATTAGCACAGAAGCTGATGTCCCTCATGACATTCTATCTAGCGACATCGAAGTGGAATATGCTGAATCCGGAGGGAGCCTTAAATTATCTCAGGTCCCAAAGGAGGTCCTAGAGCAGTAGATGGCCTTACTTCACCAGGCCCAGCAACGCAAACAAGCAGTAGCGATAGTAGCAGGTAGCTCTAGGACGGCAAGCACTGAAATCCTATGGGCGTGATTTTGTCCACACATACAATCTCCTTGCCATCACTTGCTCTCACACTCCCACTACCACCCCCACCATTTACTGCCACCTCCACACCCTCACTAACTCTCAACACGAGCTTCACTTCCACCCTTCCACAAAAACCCTCACCTGTACAAATCTCCACCCTACTTACATAGATGATTTTGCATTACAATTACTAAGTGCACTTCCATCAACCACTGTCAGTGACTAACCCAATCCAAACATCTCCGCCATGCAGTATCTCCCCACCTCTTGTACCCCCTCAATCCACAATCAACTCCACATGCTTTTCATACACCTCCGTCTAGCCCTGCTCCTGATTTTCTACCATTTAACCCAATGTTGTATCCTAACTACACACGCACCCTCCCTGACATTGGTCCTTGGGAGCAGTTACCCCTTGCAGCCCAAAAAGCAGTATGGTTGGTGAATGAGCTCCAATACAATCTATTCGGCACCCTAGGGGGACAATATACTATGCGGCAATTCGACGATGGTGCTATGGTGGACCTTCAGAAAGAAAAAGCAAGGCTTGAGGAGGAAAACAAACAACAATAGCTGCAGATCCAGAACCTCACGAATTACAATCAACAACAACAGCAGATGCTACTCCACCTCCAGGACCAGCTCCAACTGAAGGTATCCAACATGCAGCAAACCATCGATACCCTCAAAGCCGAAAAGGATGAGGCTGTAGCATATTCACAAGCAGCACGTTCCGCTACGAAGGAACAGTTGGAAATGGTGGACTTCAACGACTTTGCACCACCAACTATTCCTGAGGGAACCGCCATTCCAGTGGTGGCCTATCAAACGCTGGCCCAAAAGCTGAAAGCCACGATGCAGCACTCAAAATTACAACAATCATACATTGCTTCCGTTGAGGCCTTAAACCAGCACATAGCCACCCTGGAAGAATGCTTAGAGAGAGAGAGAGAGAGAGAGAGAGAGAGAGAGAGAGAGAGAGAGAGAGAGAGAGAGAGAGAGAGAGAGAGAGAGAGAGAGAGAGAGAGAGAGAGAGAGAGAGAGAGAGAGAGAGCATCTCCCGCTCACAGTTCTCACGATGCTCTCCCTCTCTCTCCCTCTCTCACTCACCGTGAAAACCATTGAGAATCGTGAGAACCGTTGAGAGAGAGGAACCGTGAGAACCGTTGAGAGAGAGGAACCGTTTGAACCGTTGAGAGAGAGGAACCGTGAGAACCGTTGAGAGAGAGGAACCATGAGAACCGTGAGAACCATGAGAGAGGAACTGTGAGAACCATGGGAATGGTTCCGCTCTCTCAACGGTTCTCACGATTCTCACGGTGAGTGAGAGAGAGAGAGAGAGAGAGAGAGAGAGAGAGAGAGAGAGAGAGAGAGAGAGAGAGAGAGAGAGAGAGAGAGAGAGAGAGAGAGAGAGAGAGAGAGAGAGAGAGAGAGAGAGAGAGAGAGAGAGAGAGAGAGAGAGAGAGAGAGAGAGAGAGAGAGAGAGAGAGAGAGAGAGAGAGAGAGAGAGAGCATCATTGAAGCACTGATACAGATGCTATAGCATCCACCGTTGAGAGAAAGGAACCGTGAGAAGCGTGAGAGAGGAACTGTGAGAACCGTTGAGAGAGAGGAACCGTGAGAACTGTTGAGAGAGAGGAACTGTGAGAGAACGTGTCAAAGCAGGGCAAAAAGTCATGTGCGGTTTTTGCCCCGGAAGGGCCCCTGTTTGGGCCCATGGGACTACTGGCCTAGACTGAAGTATTAGACACACTCAATGGGCTTCCACGAGTCACGCCGAGGTGCCACACGTCCCACCCCGTCATGTTATCAGAACGATGGGCCCATAAACCCTATATGTGGGCCTTGTCAAGCCCTAAACTTAATGGCATGCCATGTGCATTCAATTTTTGCTATTCTCATTGCGTAGAAACTCGCAAAACTCGCAAGTGATTTACTCACAGAATGTCAAAACCCGAGGACACAGAACAAACACAAACTAGAAAGCTTTATTAAAGTTTATGCCTTTACAATTTGATGTAATGGCCTAACCTTGATTAGCTCTAGAATTAAGGTTTTTATAAATATTTTGGGTTTTCTAGTTCAGAACCAAGAAATTCTACCTTGGGGGTATTGTCCGAAATACAAAGATTTTTTGCGGGGCCTCACTCTTGCCTATATATATGAGTGAGGCCCTTTTAAGAAAAAAGGAGTTCATTTTGTAGAAAATCTTGTGCCTAAATGTTAGATATTTCCATTTTGTTCATTTTGTTCTCGCTTTGTGATCTTGTTTGTTTCTTGCTTCTCTCTGACATCGTATGTATTGTATGCAATATTGGATGATCAGTTAATCTAGAATCTTGCTTGGTTGAGTGTCGCTACAAGTAAGCTAAATAGTAAAGTCTCTTGGAAGGGAACCTCAAGAGAGCTTCTTTGATAGATATATTCCTCCATCTTGATAGTGAAGCCTCAAGATATTTCTTGTGGGAGTTAAAAAAAAAGCCTCATGTGAGTTTTTAGATCTAACGACAAATTTTGAGCTAGAAGCAAACTCGTTCCAAAATGATTTTTTCAAACTTTGCATACTATTCATCACAAGAAAAATCTGCCGGCCTCAACCAAACTCCGAAATGATGTGGACAAATTTGCACCCCACAAATTTTGTCTTCGGTTCAAATCACAAAGATTTAAAACTCACCCTTTCTAGGCTATCTTCACAAGAAACAAATTCGCACGACGACTTCGACAACAACTAATTTATCCCATTTTACCATGGCTTAGAAATTTCATGGGTGAACACTTTGGGATGGTCTACGATTTTTTTAAGGTTGAAAATTTGCCCCTATAGAAAAACCAATTTTGAAGATCCAAACTACCCCTATTCACGTGAGAGTCCTATTTTCATGATGCAAGTTCTTGGTAAAACATGGAAATTTTGTTGAGAATTGAACAAATGCTATTTTTCAGTTTTCTAGCCAAAACTTATTCATGTACATTTTCTTACATGCTAGTTAGATCAAATATCTTTAAATAAAAAGTTCTTTCTCTTAGAAATAATTTAAAGTGACTTTTTATTTTTATAAAAAATTGTCTAGTATATCATATTCTTCATTTGCAATCTTGACAATACATATATAGAGGCTTAGTGTCTTTCCAATTAAATGCAATGGAGGTCAATGCTTTTCTGTTGGAAGTATTTCTAGTGAGTGCGGTGGCTAGATCTACTTACGGGCGTAGTATAGGGATGTAGAGATTTGTCCACTTTTTAAGTTTCTACAAAAGCTTCAACAGAAATATGAAGGAATGAGAGCACTAAGGCTTACCCAACTAGTGCCCAAAACGGAAGTAAACAATGAAAATCCTTGCTAAGGCTTACCCAACTAGCAAGGTGACTAGACTAATCCTAGATTAACGCCCAAAGGGTAATAAAATGAGATTGCGACTAATACTAAACAAATAAGCAATAATGAACATGCCACAATAAAACCGATGAAAAGGAGACAAGAGGAGGCTCGAGCACCTTCCCTCAAGCTGTGCACCTTTCCAAAGGGAACACAAATGAAATAGAATGATAATTCTCCAAAATAGAGAGCAAGATAGCTTAATCTCAAAAGTGTTATTTACAATGCAAATACCTCTCCTTTTATGGCAAGGAGGGTCTTCCATAAGTGTCTACTAACTTATGGGACTAATCTGTTTCTAGCCTTTCTAGAACTTCTAACTTAGGATTTAGAACTTCAATTTTCTTAACTTAGGACAACTTAAGATAAAATATTTCTAATCTTAAATTTCCTAAGTCTAAGTTCTAAATCTAAGTTTAAGCTATTTTATTATTATTTAAGCTTCTACTCATGGACTTACAATGATGGGGCCGAGAATTGAAGAGGAGTCTCCTCGGATTTTTTCACCAAGAAGATCTATGAGAGATAGATCCAAGCCTAAGAGGCTCTCATATGTTGATAAAGGCAAGCAAGTGGATCTTGATTCCACTAATTATGCTTCTTTTGTTTCTCATGAAGAGCCAAAAAATGTACAAGAGGCACTCAATACTAAGGAGTGTTATGATGTCATGAAGCAAGAGTATGATGCATTGATCACCAAAAATACTAGGGAGCTTGTGGATCCACCATCCAACAAGAATGTAATTCGTTGCAAGGTATTTCGAATCAAGTACAATCATGATGGCACCATCAACAAGTTCAAGGCAAGATTATGTGCCAAAGGATTTGCTCAAATCCATGGCCTTGACTATGAGGAGACCTTCTTGTTGCAAAGATCGTGACAATAAGAATTCTTATTTCTCTTGCTTGTTTTTTCAAATGGAAGGTATTCCAAGTAGATGTATCCAATGCTTTTTTAAATGAGTTGTATCATGCTAGTTAAAGAAACTAAGCTAGCGCTTGGAAGTGAGTTTAAAATGCAAAATTAGGAGAGATCCATTACATACTAGGCCTAGAGATTGACTTTCATGATGATTATGTTTTTATATGTCAATCTAGATATGCTCATTCTATGTTGAAAAAATTCCATATGGAAAATTCTAAGAGCATAGATACTCCAATGGAGCAGATTGTGAAAGATCCTAACAAAGGTGATGAAAGATCCTTTGAGGACATCATAGTTTTTAGGAGTCTTATAGGCTCCTTGATTTGGCTTACCATCACTAGGCCCGATTTGAGTTTTTGTGTGCACAAATTGAGTCAATTTATGCAAGATCCTAAGATCCATCATTGGAAGATGGCCAAGAGAATTCTAAGATATGTATCTTCATCTTGTGATTATGGTCTACTTTAAAAAGTTAAGATCTATCCATTGCTGGCTACTCAGATTCAAATTTTGCAAGTGATAAGATGGATCGAAAGTCTATTAGTGCATACACTATATTTCTTGGAGGCAATATAATACCTTGGCTTTCCAAAAAGCAAGATACTATATCTCTTTCTTCATGTGTGGCCGAGTAAAAAGCACTCACCACAACTACCAAAGAAGTGCTTTTGATCAAGAGATTGTTATTGGAGCTAAAGTGCATCAAGGAGGATGATCTACCAATGATCAAGTGTGACAATATCTCGGCCCAAGCCCTTGCCAATAATCCCATATTTCGTGCAAGGAGCAAGCACATAGAGACACATCACTTTGTGAGAGAAAAGCTTATTGGAGGGGAAATCTATTTGGAGCACGTCAACACATCCTCTTGTATTGCCGATCTACTCACCAAGCCTTTGAGCAAGAATGCCTTCATTAAGCATAGATCTAATCTTGGAGTAATCTCAAGATCAATGCTTATCTTCAATAGATAACTTTTTAGGAGGAGTGTGAGAAATTCGAAAAAATTGTCTATGCTAGTTATAGGGCTTTTATACTGAAGCATAAAGGAATCATTTCATTCACATTCTATTTGATTCTTCATGTTCTAGTTATATCTTGATCTGTAAAATTGATGTAAGAAATAATGAAGCATCCAATTTGGACACTATTCTCTATATCAATTATGAATGATACTTTAGTAGCTTAGAGAGGAGATCTATACTTAGGATGGAGATCATTCTAAATTTGGATCAAAGTAGTATGGTTAAAATTATGCCAAAACTAGTTGAAGAGGGAGTGTGAGAGATTTCAACAAGTTTCGTCATATTTTGGTAAATTGTCAATATGAGGCCAAAACTCATTTTAGAATTAGAGCTAAACCTTATGAAGTTATGTTAGTTTAAAATACATTCAATAAACACTTTTTGACAGTGTGGGAAAGTTGGTAGCCTAGTTTGAGAGAGATTCAAATTTGAACTTTGGGTACATTGAATCTAGTGCCAAACTAGTAGGGTTTTTCATATTGGAGGGAAAGCTAAGTGGCAAAGTAGGGTTTGGACCTGCTATATATTGTTGTAACTCATGGAGAAAGGGATATTCTCTCTCTCTCTCTCTCTCTCTCTCTCTCTCTCTCTCTCTCTCTCTCTCTCTCTCTCTCTCTCTCTCTCTCTCTCTCTCTCTCTCTCTCTCTCTCTCTCTCTCTCATTTCATCATTATACATGGTTCTCTTTGGGTTCTACTACTCATAGGTGCACTCTCATGATGTTATCTTGAAATTATATGTGTAGAATGATCATTTATTGCTACTTTTGGTTCTACACGTGTGAAATATAGTAGGGTATTGCAATTGTACAGAAAAAAACTATATTTTATGTTTTGGTTCATGTTTGATCAATATCTCTTAGAGTTCACATCTCATTTTGTATGTAGATGCTGATTTTTCTACATTGGCAGGATTGGTGGTTTGCTCTCTTTGTAACCAAAGATCAGGGACATGGATTTGGATCTTGAATGATTTGAAATCCTTCACATCGTGCACAAGCTTAAAAGCCTATGCGTGTGGGCTGTACGCCTGGTGCCCCATCTGCGTATGCCCCCCCCCCCCCGGATCCTACCAGTTGCCGGCCACCCTACCGTGGTTCCAGGCTCTGCCCCTGGCTCCCTACTGGTTCTCGATTACTCGGCTGTCGGGTTTCGGCTGCACCTCGATTGTGAGTGGAATGCCATGTGGTGGCGTCAACGATATCCCATAAGCAATATGGGGAGGTGATCGCTAACCATATATATGGAAACGAGCCTTCTAATGCGCATGCCCAAGAGTGCATGTGGCCGCTAAAGAATGGGCACATGGCACCGAGACAAGCTTATTTTATGCATCTATATTTTTGATTTCATTTGTGATGCATTGTAGCAAGGAATTGAGGTTTTTGTTAAGGTTTTGGAGCAATTATGTTTTTCTCTTCTTCAACTTCCTAGATAAGGTGCCTTTTATCTTCTCTTCTCATGAAGTTTGTTTTTACCAAAATTCCTAAAGAAGGTGACTCAAAAATTCTTATGCCATGGTGTCTCTCCAAACTCTCCCATAGCAATCAAAACCAATCTTGAAATTTAGGATCTTTTAGAAGAAAAACATTCATCTTGTAATACCAATCTATGACTCTCATGAAACTACTCACCCTCTCTTTGGGTGGTATTGATCAATTTATGACCTTGGACATGCTATCGAATAAAAACTGCTTTGGAGGATGGATAGAAATGGTCGAGCTTTGTGGAAACAAAATCTTATTCCAAACCAACTTTTTACGCTATTAGCATCAAGTTTGGAAGGGATGTGGTGGAGCTCTAGAACTTTGACAAGGTTGATGCAAAATAAATAAAAAATTCAACATAAAGGAAGATAGTTTACAAATAGAATAGCCACTCATCAAGAAGAAGAAACATCATTTACTACCTGTAGACCTTAGACCTTAGACCACACTTATCACTTTGAGACTCATTGATGTTGAAATTCCTCGTGATGATAACATGAAGGTGGGGGAGGTTGTGATTTGCACTCCACTTTGCAGGTCTCTTAGAGTTCAAGTTAGGCACACAAGTTGAAACCAAGAAAAGGTCCAAACCAACCACATGCACAAGGACCTTGACAAACTTATCAAAGAGGAGGGAGCGGGGACCATAAACTAGATTGATGTCAAGTGGGTACATAAAGTTCTTATCGTTGCCTTCCATATCAATGCCCTCTCCTTGTTTGTAAAGGCATCAAGTGGCAAACTCGTAGAATGATAGGTTCCTGTTCTTCTTGGGGGAAAGTCTAGCTTTCATGGTTGTTGTGGCCCGTCGTGGGCTTCCATCTACTCTTGTTTCTAAAACATGAATGAGAACTCCCAATCCCCCTACTCCCTTTGGAATGCTAATTTTCACATGGAGTTTGAATGGATGGAGTAGGGTTTCAAGTGATGCAAGGAGCAAAGGTTGTTGCAATGCAGCACTTTCAGTGAGCAAGGAGAAGGCAGTCGTAACAAGATCCTCAACAAGCAAGCCATCTTTGCAGCAAGACATCCCACTTACGGTTGTACCACTGTATCCTCCACAATCCTTCAACTACTGCTGTCTCCACATAAACTACTAACTGTGCACATTCCTAGCCCTACATGCAGTTGTCACACACAGGAGAGGGAATGAAGGTGATGGATTCGGTTAGTTAACCATGCCATATCACCTTAGTTAGTGAATGTGAAAAAAAATGCATTGTTTTAGTCAGTGCTAACTGAAACGACTAATTGAATCAATTTGTTAACTGTAAGTGGGGCCCACTGGCATTTTCATTATCGCTAACTAGAAGCACTAACGGCTGGTGGGGCCCCACCCTAAGACCATTAGCTGTCGAATAAAAAAGGCCCATAATGGATCCGATGAAGTTTTCCAACCAAAAATGGATATGAAATTTGTTGAAACTTTCCTGTAGCAACCTCACTTGCCGGGAAGCAAGCAAACTTATGGAGCTCTTAAAAGAAGCACAAGAACTAAGAAAAAATCTAGCAAGTTTCATTTGGCAATGACATCTGATCCAGGCAAGGGTTGGGGGGCGGGGTTAGTGTAGGTACCCACCCCCTAATGTGTGTGAGTTTATTATACAATTTTCTTTACGGTAGGCAAGAATTTTTCTCAAAACATACACAATGGGCCTCACATGCTTTTTAGGTTGATGCTCTCAACAATTAAAATATTGGAAACGTGAAAACACGGGAACACATCAAAATGTAATAATAAATAATACCAAAAATGAAAGGGGTAGTAGTTGAACCAATAAGTGAAGCCTTGTTTCAATAACACTCAATTCCAGTTCTACTAGTGAATTACGAAGAAGAATGATCGCGCTGGAGCTCGCAGATGCAGCAGAAGCTCGAGGGAGCGTGAAGGCTTTTGTGATGCAGCAGCAGCTTGATCGAGATGGTAAATCTAGGCATCGTCAGGCTCGGCATTTTGCTGCTCGTAACTCTTGTGTGTGGCTGTGGATATGTCATGTTCTCGGCTCTGCTCGGTAGCTCACATTTCGACTCATACTTGCATTGCAGAGATAGAAGGTGCTTTCCTCTTTATTATAAGTCGGCTCTAAGGCTTCCTTTCCATTCCTCTTCTTCTTTTTCTTCTTCGCATTCTTCGTTGTCTTCTTTGGTCTTCACGCCTCTGCAACGGCCGTTAGAAGATGATGCAGGGAGTCCAGCAAGCACAAGCTTGGCCAATATTGTGTTTGGTATTGCAGCATCGGCAAGGCTTTGGGATAAACGTAAAGAGTATGTCAGCCTTTGGTGGAGGGCTGATGCTATGCGCGGATTTGTGTGGTTGGATCAACCAGTTGGAAACTGGTCAGATTCCTTTCCAGCTTTCAAAATATCTGCAAATACTTCGCATTTCAGGTACACCAACAGAAGAGGGCGTAGATCAGCCTTACGAATCTCTCGAGTTGTATCAGAGACCTTTAGAATGGGGCTTTCAAATGTGCACTGGTTTGTGATGGGGGATGATGACACTTTCTTTGCCACAGAAAATCTCATCAAGGTTTTATCTAAATACGACCATCGGCAGTTTTATTATATTGGAGCCAATTCCGAAAGTCACTTCCAAAACTTAAATTTCTCCTATAATATGGCATATGGTGGAGGAGGTTTCGCTCTAAGTTATCCTTTGGCAGAGGCTCTGGAAAAAATGCAGGATGATTGCCTTCATAGGAACCCTTCTTTGTATGGAAGTGACGACCGGATGCATGCATGCATGGCGGAACTAGGAGTACCACTCACAAAAGAGCCTGGATTTCATCAGGTACCAACCTCTTCAATTCTCCTTAACTAGTTTGTTTGTGTTTCTTTAGCTGCTGTTCCAGGAAATGTGATAGTACTTAAAGTTACCCTTATTTGCATTTTGAATTTTTCTTTCGGACATTGGAATCCTAATCACTATCAAATGTTTCTTTGATTCACTTGAGCCATGTAATTTATTGTTATGTGTAGAGTCTAGACTTTAAATGCTGTAGTTATTACTATAAAACGCTATACTTTTGTGTTGGAATCTAATACATGCCGATAAAATGTCAATTCTCAGGCTTTTGTGCTATTACGAATGTAAATTTTCTCACAGCTGGAATTACACCTATGCTTTGCTTAATTTTACTGTCTCATGTCCATATCTGTCTCTTTCAATGCTGGTGATTGACTGTTTCTAGCATGCCATAGGATGAGAACATTTTATGTTGCAGTTTCTGTGTAGTCGGTTTTTAAAATACTTTTTTTGAATGTTGTCTAGAGCAACAGTAATGGGCCAATTTTTTTTTAAACAATCTAGTCGTCGGATGTTGGTTGGCCAAAGGTTGGAGTTGGGAGTGGACAGAGGTGGGAAGATTGAGAGGCCAAAGCATGAGGGCAGAAATTGTTTTAAGATGTGGTGATTAGGAGGGCCCTAGTATGGGCTTGGGAGGGCAAAGATGAGGGTTGTGCGTTCCAAACTTGATGTCTAAAACTCTGATCGAGATAAAGTTAGTTGCAAATAGTTCACTTAATGTATTAATACCGATCTATTCAAATGCTTAAAGGTCTCGTGGTGATGGACTTTACTATTTAGCCTTCTAAAATGTTCAACTAGAAGCTCTGTTTGTACCAATCTCATAATCTTTGGATGTGGTGTACAAAGACAAGGTAATGTGATCTCACATAATACTTTTTAATAAACTAGAATTTTATAGATGCTTGGCCCTTCTACAAGTTGGAATGGTGGCTCTTGATGTAATCTGGATATTTATCGCGATTTGAACCTCTTCATACCAATGCAAATTGTTTTAAGATTCGAATTAAAATTTTGCAATTTCTTTTGGGGAATCTAGTTTTCGAATGTCATTGCATTGTTTTAAACTTGTGCACAATGAATAGTATTGTTGAAAAATTGTGCACATTTTGGTTCATAGTCAAATCGATTCGAATCTTTTGGTGAGGCTATGACTATGCTTGGAAGCCTATTGATTTATTTGCTCATACACCCTTACTTTAGGACCAAGCTCATATGCTTGTTGCCACTATTGATTTGACTGTGCAAGGTTTGTTTGCTAGAAAGGATCTAATATTGTTCAAGATCCACTTGTTGCTCCCCTTGATTGTAGAGCTATAATTCTTTTAATACTTATGTTAGCAGCTACTCTTATTCAATCTATTGTACTTTTATGGCTTACTTGCCTAGGACCCATTTTGGCCCTTTTAGTAGGGGCACAACTGGACTTGAACCGAGTTTCTCAACAAGTTATCATTAATAGAAGTACTTTCTTTTACTGAACAGTAGTGGTGCCATTTATTTGATAGCGTGTGATCTAAGTACTAGAGGCTTTTTTTACATAAAACTCAATGCACTTCCTTGTAGGGGATCACTAATGGTATTATTTGTGTTCTCTCAAAATCCTTAATTTGAAGTATGCTATTTGATTCATCTTAAATGATCATTGTTCTTATGTGAATTCAAATTTGTGAATTAGTTCATAACACTGCGTGATTTCCTTTATTGTGTGGTTGTTTTTTTCTTTGTTGAATAATGTGATGAATGATGGTAGCCATTAGGCTAATGTTTGATGTCTCCTCTATTGAGCATAGTTGAGTGGATTGAGAGTGAATGATGAGTGGTGATGCTTTGGTGCTTTAAGTGCGCGAGAGAGAGATAACATAATGACACATAGTTCCTCTTGACAAGTCAAGAAGCTTTGAAAACCTTTTTTCATGAACTAACAAGTTAAGACAAAGCCGAAAAGTATATATAGTACTCAGAAAAAGCACCATAAAGCAAAACTCATCTCAAGACATCCAGCTGGTACCACCATCCCACTTAAGACAAAGCCGAAAAGTGTATATAGTAGTCAGAAAAAGCACCATAAAGCAAAACTCATCTCAAGACATCCAGCTGGTACCACCATCCCACCACACAAAATTGCGCAAGTTAGCACAATGAGGAAGATAGGTGTCAAAGCTGTATTTATGTACCAAACAAGTTTTACCACTAATTAGCACAAAGTGTTTTTAACAAGCATAGTCCAATCTTCTCAAGCAATGTTTAATTTATAGCAATAGGTCGACCTTAAACGTTTCCGTAGTAGGGCTTATGCTATGCTGATTAGTCACAGGGTATCGGTCTATATCAATTTTAGCATAACATAAGTACGTACACTAGATTAACCGTAATTACTAAAACCTTGGCAATAGGTTAGACATGGGCACATAGGTAGGTGTTAGGCCAAATCCATGCCGTGCTAACCCTTAGGACTTGAAAGATTCCAACCCGTCATGCACCAATGTCGTTTTCCCTGAGCATGTTCATCTTTTCTAGGGATAGGCAAGTCAAAAACCTACAGTGCTAGTTCACAAACTTGTATAAACTTATGAGGTAGATAAGTTTTTGAGGTCTCATTATGGTTTGCAGGGACACCAATACGGGTATTAGGGCAAATCCATGCCATGCTAATCAAGAGTATTCAAGCAGAAAAACCCTAATTTTGAGGCAACATTATTGGATTTTTGGAATGGTTTAACTAAGCATGATAAACTACAGTGTATTGGGGTTGAAGGTGGGTATCTAAAGTAGTATACTTGATTTGTGTATAGTTTAGGCAAGTTTGTTTTAAGCAATGTGTGATACAACTTATAATTTTTTGTTTCGCAAGGTATAAAAGAGTAAGAAACTTGAAAATGTATTTTTGATCCTCTCCATCCTCTAACTTAGCATGTGATTAGAATTTGAAAGCACCAATTTAGACGAACTTGTGTAACATACCTGGATATGTGTAGATGGACTTTCTTGTGATGATGCCATACCATAGATTACGTATTCTTTATAAGCCAACATAAAACCGGTTTGAGTTTCCGAAACAAGTTTATGTTATGTAAGTGAATATCAAACCTTAATACCATGAACCATAACTAAATAATGAACTAGTTTTTACTGCAAATCCTTTATCATTTCTACGAATGAATGAACTTTTAAGAAGAGTCCATACATCTGTATTGGCTAAATACAATTACTTGAATGTCAAAGCAAAATTGAAAGACATACCTTTATGTGAATCGAATGTTCAAAATAGAATCAAACTGAATGACTTCTCAAATAGCCAAAAAATGGTAGCTCAAAGTACCATACGCTTTTAATGTGAAATAGCTGTGAGAAACACAAGAATTAGCATTGAGTTCTTACGAGACCAATGTTGTAGGGTCGTGTCATTTATTGTGAACCTAGCTTGCTGGAAATTTCAGCATAAAAGTGTATTGAATTATTGCAGTGGGTCGCTGTTTGGACAGTCCAATTCATGTGACAATTTCATGCAAAAACAAGCTAAAAAGCTTTACAAAATTATGTTGGGGTACAACTTGGACAATCAACAGTTTACTTTGTTGATAGGGCAGTGGTCAATGAAAATTTAGCAGTCAGTCGCTGCTCAAGCAGCTCTCCTTCCCTGCAAACAAATTCATATTGCGCCTATTGAATGTATGTGAAAAGTATGTCCCAAATGCCCAAAATGAAGTGTAAAACTATTGTTGGTCACATTTGCTTCAGCAAACTAGCAAAATGGATTGAAAACGAATAGTAGATCACTGGTGGGACATTGCCCCTATTGCATGATTGTCTCCAAAAGTGTGCAGATTCATTGCATGAAAAGAAGTATTGAATAAGCTTACCGAAAATGCGTTTCATGGCTTTGGAAGAGATAGGAGATGGGTGCTGAAGGTGTCAAGGCAGTTGTGGATAGTGCTCCATCGCAGATAGTGCTGTGGACAAACCTATTGTGAGGTTTATGGTCACCTCTTTATAGTTTCCTATTAGGTTGACGAGGAAACTTGTTGAGGAAGTAACAAGGAGACTTGAAGATGATGTAAAAACAAGCCTCAACTCTTCGCTGATGCCATGAAGTGGGTTGGAATCAAACTCGTGGAGTGCTCTTGATGTGAGGAGTGAAGGTGCCGCTGCCTGGACCTATGGACAATATGTTGCCTGCTCTGCCTCAGAGAGAGAGAGAGAGAGAGAGAGAGAGAGAGAGAGAGAGAGAGAGAGAGAGAGCACATCCAACAGACTCACATCATCTGACAATTCTTCATGGTATAAGTTTTTTGTTCAATATTTTATACCGATAACTATAAAAGCAAACTACATATTTAGCATATGCACTTTTTGTGATGAAAAATACAAGAAGTAACATATTGTTGCGATGCCTTCCAATGTTTCGTGGACCTTTTCAAAATGCCTTTTCAAAACTGATGAATGATGACCCATAAATCATTGCTCATGTAACATTGAAATTTGATAGCCTGCAATTGTTAAATGTCTAAACTTTAAGGTTGATAATGCAACATGCCCATAGATTTCTAAAAGACCGTAGTCAATATTTGATAATGCTCGTTGCCAAAATTTAAAATCAAGTCCCAAATCATACATGAATGATGGCACATGTCATTCCAACTTCCAATGTTTGGATTCCATAAAAGTCAAATAGCAAATTACAATATCTACTAGTCTGCAGAGTGTGAACAACTTTAAAATAAAATTCTAATTACTAAAGCCCGAGAAAGTAGGGCTGAAATCTAATAGCTAAAGGCTAACTAGTAACATCTAATGCAGCCTACTCGTAGTCACCCGTGATGCAGGTGCACGCTCATAACCCTCATCATCGTCACTCGGACTTTCATCCCTCCTTGAGGAATTTGAGAACTCCTCACTGTCATCCTCATCCTCTGAGAGTCTTCCGCCTCCTCTGGCTCCTCTTCCTTGACTGCTTGACTCCCTGCATAACCTTATCTTTGCCATCATCCTCAATGACATTGTCAATATAGCCAAAGAGTTTCTAGTATCCAACACTCAACCCGGCTGTGAGGTGTCAATGGATCTATTGTGCTCATGCAAGAGGACTATGATATTTTGATAATGTGGCGCCTCCTAGTATTAGTCCATTTAATATGATGGGGCACCCATACCTATTTCAGATTTATGATGGAGCACACATGACACACAGTGACAAACGACTCAATGGCCATTTTCAAAAGTTAAGACTCATAACTCAATAATAAATATCAAATAAACAATGAGCTTAGTATTTACTACTTAGCCAATTAGCCTACTGAAAGTTGAAAGTCTAAAGTTAGAACTTCAAAACTAAGGGTAACAACTTCCAACTTGACAATTTAAAGCAGAGTACGATTAGGGTTTAGGGTATATGTGTTACATGACCTCCTAATAAGCTCTAGTGCGCTATCCACGTAGTCTCACTTGGCAACTAGCTCCCTTGTCTTCAAATGCTTCATCTAGGTCCATCCCGCTCAGCACCAATCCTGGAAACATGCCTCATCATCGTTATCCATGTAGGGTCTTAGCCACATGAAAGCAAAGGTTGCACAAGTAGTAACACTTTCAAACATAAACTAGTGCCGCTATTTTTTTGATGACTGAAATTGTTCGATGTAAACATCTCTACTAGTAGGCCTAGGTGGACGAACTTGGCTGCTACCCCTTGCCCTCTGATAGTGCTGCCAATCCCAGATGCATAGTGTTAACCGCGGTTGGCTGTGATGAAAAAGCCTTTGTCAATGAGCAACATTTTACAATCTACAATGAGAAAAATAATAACGATACGTATTACGTATAATCTTAAAATTTTAATTTTAAAATGTAGGTATATTGTATTAGGGCTTGGACAGCAAATTGTTTGAACTTTGATTTAGGACTTCGAACTTTGAACTATCAACATTGTCAAGTTTACTATCTAGAGCTTAGGAAGTTATCGTATAGGAAGTTAAAAGTAGGATCGGTAATTACTAACTTGGGGTCAAAATAGTAGCATTCGACTGTATCAACAGTGAAGCTAGTGCACATGTAAAACTTGCAATATCATATCCATGCAATCAAAGTAGGCGTGCCTTTATTCTCATAGAGCCACTTGATTTGTCGTTCCTGAAATACTTGCATGTCCACCTCTTTGTGCCTGAGTGTAATAGGCTCCCCCACAAGCGATCCCTCTCCCTCAACATGGTTTGAGGTCTCCTCTCTCCCTAAATCTAACGCTAGTTTCTAGATTTTAACACTAATCTCACCTTAATTAGTAATCACACACTACTAGCTAGTCTAGTTCTTAGTTCTAACAATATTCTAAGTTCTAAGTTTTAACATTAATCACTCATTAGCAATGATTAATTCTAAGTTCTAAGATCTTGCACACTAATACTAATCTTAAAATTTAACTTCACACTAACTTCTCTCCCTCACCTCCATCTTTCTAGACTCTCCCTCAGTCTTATTCCCTCATTTTTCAAGTTTCAAGCACATTCACATTTCTAATCTATGTATCTCATTGCCTATCCTCACACAAAAAACATAACTTAGTACTAAACTCACTCTCTCTCTCTCTCTCTCTCTCTCTCTCTCTCTCTCTCTCTCTCTCTCTCTCTCTCTCTCTCTATGGCGCCTAAACGGCGCCCGGTTGCTGTCTCGCCCCGCTCTCCACCATCACGCTCCCTCTCCCCCCTGTCAGCCCGCTGATATGGCCTCAGTCCCGCTACCTGCTGGCTCAGCCGCCTGTCAGCCCGCTGGTACGGTCCTGCTACTTGCTGGCTCACCCGATGCCACCTGTCAGCCCGCTGGTATGGATGAGCTGGTTGCGCTGCCTGCTGGTTTGCTTGCTGGTACGGATGCTATCCCGCAGCCTGCCAATCATTGTCCCACAGTCCTGCTGATGCCTGTTGCCATTTGTACGGATGCTGCCACGGCTTCACAGCCCGCCAGCCAGCCCAACAGTCCACAGTCCCGCTGCCAGCTGCCTCCAGTATGGGTGCTGTTTTGGCCACTCCCTCCGGGCTTCCCGGACTTGGGAGCGGTCCGGGGGCGAGCATTACAGTTGGGTCTTTGGAACTGCAATGGTATTCACTCTTCAGCCACGGCTGGTGATTTCAGAGTCTTTTGTGATACCAGAGACATTCTACTATTTACGAAAACACATGAGAGTCCGGGGAGAGGACTTCTCGATGTTGAGGGTTTTTGTTGGATATCGGCGTACAGGACAATGATGAGGGCCTCTACAAGCTGTGGGTCAAGAGGAGTTGCATGTCTCTTTAGGGACCATCTTCAGCCTTGGGTCGAGCTCCTGTACACGGATGAGCGTCCTTGCTATATTTGGATTGGATTGGACCATACACTGATGGCGCTTGATCAGGATATATTTATGGCCATTTGCTACTTTCCTCTATAAACATCATCGTTCACTCAGGATGAGGAGTCATGTTCCATGGACATTTCATCGGACATTGTCAGATACGTAGAGCGAGGATACATCCTTCTAGCCGGGGATTTTAATGCCAGGATTGGGTCCATGCAAACGAAGTTTCATAGTGCCACAGATGATCCACATCGGATACATGCGTTAGATTGGGATGGTCTCGGTCTTCGGCGTCAGTCCGCAGATGCAGATGGTCCGATTACATCTTTTGGGGAGCAGTTACTCCAGTTACGCGAACCAAATGGATTGGCCATTTTTAATGGCACGCTTCAGTTGCCAGGCTCAGGAACTATACTTGCTTCCCGGATAGTGGAGGACACAGTGTTGTTGACTACTTCATGGGATCACCGTCTCTCCTTTCCTCTATTTCATCTCTCTCTGTTCATCGTACTACTCTCTCTGATCACTCATACCTATCACTCTCTCTCTCTCTCTCTCTCTCTCTCTCTCTCTCTCTCTCTCTCTCTCTCTCTCTCTCTCCATCGCGGCTGCTGGCCCAGCTCCATCGCGCTGGTGGCCGCCTGATCCATGTTGCTGCTGGCACCTGCTCCTTGCGCCCTCCATCGCGGCTGCTAGCGCCCTCCATCGCCCTTCCTCTTTGAGCCTGTTCATCGCTGATGGTGTCTAGCTAGCCATCCTTGCTTGCCTATCCTTCAAATCTGCAAAATGCCTCGTCGAAAAGGGGTTATTCCTGATCCATCTTCTGTTTCCATCATTGCCTGAACCTCACAAACAGATCCAACTTCAACTTCCCCTTCTACTTCTATGCCCGTTGCAATTCCTATCTCTCCATCAAATCCTATTACCAACAATGAAACTACTGTAGCTATTCCCTTGACTCCAAACACTCCAGACTCTCTAGAAGCACCTGCTTCTCTCCCCACATATACCATAGTCCGTCTTCTTCGTGAAGATCAACTTCGTCTATTTGAATACCTTAACAATCATAGAGAGAAACTTGCTTCCCATGATTCTCTACTTCTCGCTGTGCAATCGCACCTTCAGCAGCTAGACACTTCCATTGAAGCACTCAAGAAGGAAGTTGCAGTTATCAAAAGTGAAAATTCTTCCCAAATCGCTACTTCAGAAAAGATTCAGCAGCTCGAAAATCAGGTGGAACAGCACCATACGGCTGTCCAATCATGGGCAGATGTACTTAAAGGTTCATCTACAACTATCTCTCCACTTTCGCCATCACCTTCGTTTATCTCAGCCACGTTCAACGAGGGCCGTCTGCGAGAACACAAAGCTCTCAATGTCCGTGTTAGAGGTATCTCGAACTCCCAAAATGCTGTTGAAGAAGCTGAAAAGTTTTTGGAAGGAAATCTTCAGCACCATAGCAAAGGTATGGAAACTTCTTGGCGACCTAAGAAGGACCTAGATAACACTTTGACAACATACCTGACGACAGAGGAGAGCGGCATATCCAGTGGTACCATCACAGCATACCATACACACTTTCTTCCAGGTTGCTGGACATCATAATGTATCATACCAGGCCGATGGACCCTGACTGGGCCAGGCAAATTTTTCATACAGCTTATATATAGCATTTGTTTGCAGTTATTATTTCTTTTGGATTATCGAGCTTTAAGCTCCTATGTTTTCACACTTGACATGTACCTTTTCTTAGTCCTATGTACCTTAGGGTATCCCAAAGGCCATTAATAAAGTTCTCTCTCTCTCTCTCTCTCTCTCTCTCTCTCTCTCTCTCTCTCTCTCTCTCTCTCTCTCTCTCTCTCTCTCTCTGGCGCCTAAACGGCGCTCGGTTGCTGTCTCGCCTTGCTACACTCCGATCTCTCTCTCTCTCTCTCTCTCTCTCTCTCTCTCTCTCTCTCTCTCTCTCTCTCTCTGGCGCCTAAACGGCGCTCGGTTGCTGTCTCGCCCCGCTACACTCTGAGGCAGTCTTTTGAACATTATGTCCTATCCTACATTGAACAACTCAACCAAGAATCTAGCTTCCTAAGGCAGGAGATTCGACAAATGCAGGTCACCATTCACACTATGGCTATGGAAAAAGGTGCAATGGCAGTCCGGATCACCACTTTGGAAGAGGCTTTGCGACGAGAGGGACCGGACAGCACAACTATCCAAGATTTTGAGGCAAAGATCGAACAACATAAGGCTGAGACCAAAACTTGGGCTTCACTCTTCAAGAAACGAGAATGCGGACACACCTACATTGAATACCGTTATTTCAGCCAACATATCAGAAGAAAAGATGAGAGAATATAAAGCTATGAACATTCGGGTACGTGGTATTGAGGACACTACTGCTCCCATGACCGAGGCAGCCCACTTTCTCTCTACCGTACTAACCCATCACTCTTATGGTTTGGAACGAGCATGGAGAATGAAAAGGGATCCTTCTACACTCATTGTACGGTTTACTAATTTGGATGATTGGCAGCCCTCAAACTACGGGCTAAGTTACGAGGTACACATATCTTTATGGATGATGATCTCACGTCTATGCAAGTGACGGAAAGGAAGAGGGTTTTCAGTGAAGCCAAAGGATTTGGTAAAAGGGTGATTTTTCGGGAGGGCAAGGCTGGATACATCGACTCACCACCACTTGAGAAATAGGGAATGGGGCTTCCCGGACTTGGGAGCGGTCCGGGGTCGAGCATTATAGTTGGGTCTTTGGAACTGCAATGGTATTCACTCTTGAGCCACGGCAGGTGATTTCAGAGTCTTTTGTGATACCAGAGACATTCTACTATTTACGAAAACACATGAGAGTCCTGGGAGAGGACTTCTCGATGTTGAGGGTTTTTGTTGGATATCGGCGTACAGGACGATGATGAGGGTCTCTACAAGCTGTGGGTCAAGAGGAGTTGCATGTCTCTTTAGGGACCATGTTCAGCCTTGGGTCGAGCTCCTGTACATGGATGAGCGTGCTTGCTAGATTAGATTGGACCATACATTGATGGCGCTTGATCAGGATATATGTATGGCCATTTGCTACTTTCCTCTATAAACATCATCATTCACTCAGGATGAGGAGTCACCTTTCATGGACATTTCATCGGACATTGTCAGATACGTAGAGCGAGGATACATCCTTCTAGCCGGGGTTCGCAGATGCAGATGGTCCGATTACATCTTTTGGGGAGCAGTTACTCCAGTTACGCGAAGCAAATGGATTGGCCATTTTTAATGGCACGCTTCAGTTGCCAGGCTCAGGAACTATACTTGCTTCCCGGATAGTGGAGGACACAGTGTTGTTGACTACTTCATGGGATCACCGTCTCTCCTTTCCTCTATTTCATCTCTCTCTCTGTTCATCGTACTACTCTCTCTGATCACTCATACCTATCACTCTCGATAGGTCGCCTCCCCATCAATGACCGCACATACTCCTATCTCACCTCACATTGTGAAACCGCTATATCGCTACACCCCATGTAACACACCACTCTACAGGGAAGTCCTGTCTGATTTACTTATACATTTCCCTAAAGTATGCTCCTGACATCCTCTCACCCTTTGTCTCCACTCTCTTTAACCGCGCTGCCACTTCCGTTTTCCCTTCCTCATGATCCACCAACCTGATCCATCCTATTCGCAAAGGCAGTGATCCTATGAAGGTTGACAACTACTGTACTATTATGATCAACCACCTCTTTGCCAAAATCTATGGTTCTATTCTACAGTCGGAGACCAGTGTAGAGATGGACATCAGATCGCTTAATGCTATTGGACAGGCAGGTTTCAGACCAGGATACACTACCACAGATCATATCTTCACTCTGAGATCCATTATAGAGGAGGCTAGGCCAAGAGAGCGTGTATATTGCTGCTTTGTGGACTTCCGCAAGGCTTTTGATCCAGTGCCTAGACATCTACTGATACAACGGCTTTGGGATCGAGGATTTCAGGAGGATACCATACGGGCAGTGGTGTCATTATACAGGTGGGTTATTGGTTGGGTTCGACTATCAGGAGTCCTATCACTCGAGGTTAAGAGTAACATTGGGGTTAAGTAGGGATGTCTCATCTACACTCTTTGGACTATACATTGATGAGCTGGAGCAATACAACGAGATGGAGGGGAGGGCTGCACATTAGGAGCCCTTATCATTGCTATCTTGTTATATCCGATGATGTCGTTTTACTCTCGAGGACCAGAGAGGGTTTACAGAGGCACCTGGATGCTCTTTTTTCTTTTTGTACACGGTGGGGCTTGTCAGTGAATATAGCCAAGACCAAGGTCATGGTATTCGACACATTTAGATCTTTCATGATGTGACAGGAGCTCCTATGGGATGGCCATATCTTGGAGGTTGTTGACTCATACACACACCTAGGTGTTCTATTTTCCGGTCCTACATTTAGCATGCAACAGGCAGCCGCTTCACGAGTACGGAAGGGCTATGCCTTGCTGGTAGATTTGGAGCAGTTTTGTTCTCGTTCACACATCAAAGACGCATCTAATGAGTGCCGACTTTTCGATACTATGGTGGTTCCCTTTGCTATGTATGCCGCCAAGATATGGAGTACGAGTTTGACAGTTACTGAGCGGGCACATATCTCATGCCTACAGGTCCAGATGTTATCCAGGATGATACGAGCCAAGCCTTCAGTGCCACATCAAATTATATTGGCAGAGTTTGCGGTTCCTCCTATCGTGGTTGAGGCCCTTTTTCATATTGTTACATTTATACAGAGGCTAGATGACTTTCAGGATGGAGACACACGCTATGTTGTCGTTGCCTTATCCTCTTCATGACGCCTACACTCAACGGGACATTTATTCTCATGGTATTCACTATTGTTTGTTCAGGGAGCACCCAGTCACACTCTCTACTTTGATATCCTACGAGGATTCTAGATGTGTATCTACTATCTTTGATGATCCGGGAGATGTCCGACATGCGGATGGGGAGACTTTCTATACATACGCCATCCTTGGTCCAGCTGAGCATTAGGGTGTACATATCTCGCCAACGTCTGAGATTCGAGGTGAACAATGATTCGGAGGGAGAGGCTGAGATTCCTGATGTTTCTAGACTCTGGCAGCAGAGACAGTGTCGACACCCAGATAGAGAGCCCGCTATCAGAGCATAATCTAGAGGTTTACGACAATGAACACTTTGACAACATAACTGACGACAGAGGAGAGCGGCATATCCAGTGGTACCATCACAGCATACCATATACACTTTCTTCTAGGTTGCTAGACATCATGATGTATCATACCAGGCCGATGGACCTTGACTGGGCTAGGCAAATTTTTCATACAACTTATATATAGCTTTTGTTTGCAGTTATTAGTTCTGTTGGATTATCGAGCTTTAAGCTCCTATGTTTTCACACTTGACATGTACCTTTTCTTAGTCCTATGTACCTTAGGGTATCCCAAAGGCCATTAATAAAGTTCTTTCTCTCTCTCTCTCTCTCTCTCTCTCTCTCTCTCTCTCTCTCTCTCTCTCTCTCTCTCTCTCTCTCTAAAGAAGCTCACAGGACCTTGTGTGCATAAATCAGTCCTGTTCAAGACCAGTTTCATTCGGGTTTTCTTTTAGAAAACCTTTTTGATCAGCCAAAATCCAATTTGAATCTAATCGGATAGTTTCTAACCGGTGCTTTGTTGGTCCGAATGCCATTTGATGAAACATTGATGCTTTCAACATATGCATTATGAAGTTTATATCTTTTCCCATTTATATCAGTTACAATTTCGCATTTACATTCAATACTCATCTATATGCCCATGCCCACAGAGTGTGGAAGAGTTTAGGACATTCTTACATTATGTTACATTATTGGAACTAATACTGGTACCTTAAACAATACTTAATTAATAAACCCATTAATCAAGTATTGGGGATGTCTTCTTAGAAGTTCCCTTAAGGTACTCCAAACTAGTATAAATAGGATATGTACTAGTCATTGTGCAACTAGTGAGTTTGATATCTATCCGTCTTTTTAGGAGATACTTAGTAGTGTTCCTTCATACGACTTGCACACTTGTGTTACATTGGTTGTATGTTGTTTGTTGTAGGATAATTTTATATGATCAATGGTCTATTGTGTATTGTTTTTCATATAGGCCTTATCGGTGATGTGTATGATGCTTCCTTGAGTTACGTCCTTGCTTGTCTTTCATACTTTATGCTGAAGAATCTACTTGAGTTTTGTACATTTTTATGCACAATCTTTGGATTGATGTTCAATAATGGGCTCTTGAGGAATTGCCCTATAGATTGGTTAAGGAGATTGACATGAAATGCGTCGTGCATTTTCCATCTTGGAGGAAGCGCCAACTTGTATACTATTTGATTGATGACCTTCATAATTTTAAAAGGTCCCTAATACCTCAATGACAACTCCGGAATAAAGTGCATATTCTTGTCCTTTTGTAGTTTTACTTTTGCAAGTTAGGGTCTTACTATGTCGACATCACAAACTTGTTCAATTTTTTCTGCAATGGAATGGTCATCCTCTTGATGAAGTGATGTGGGAGTCTCTAGATGTGTTTGTGCACACTCCACTATTACATGAGCAGGCTTGTGCTTGTCATGTTCGAGATCACGTGACTATTTTGTTTTTGATTCGCCTCTTACTATTCATGATCCCTATGTTGTTGTTGATGCTCCTGATGATCTTTTTCCTACTTCAAATATCTTTGAACTTCATATTGATGACACACATGATCCTCTACCTGCACCACTGATGACCTACTGAAGTTTTTCCTTTTATTGCTAGCATGCAATAAGATTGTGTGTGAAAAAATATAAGCACAAAGCTTCATGGTACCACAGTGGCTTGTTTCACAGTTGTAGGGGATTTGGCTTTTGGACTAACACTACTAGCACAAAATTATAACCCACGAAAGAACAGGACAAACAATGGTACAAAAATAGCCTTGGTAGCTAAATTTTTAAAGCCCACATTGAGGGAAATTCTAAAAAAAGGGGGAGTCTTATAGATGTACATTGCAGGTCATGTTATGGCACATGAGTACCCACAACTTTCAAGGGTCTCATAACAGGCCTAATTTGCTATTTTAAAACCCCCTTCATCTAGATAAGACTGTTCCAGTAGATAGGGCTAAATGCACTAATTTGGTAGGAGGTTGCATTTGGAACTTTGAGGATTCTTTCCATTTCAGTATAAGTAGGAGTCAGGGATTCACCATTTGTCATATTAGCTGTCCTGAGCTTCTTGTCTGGGAGTTTCTACGTTATTTGGAGATCTTAGTTGGAGATTTGCTTGGGCTATCGGCAACCATCGTTATTCATCAAGTATTCTTTGTCGGAGATTGCTTTGTGAATGCTATTTGTTGTTTTATGCTTTCATTGGTACCGATATCTGTGATTAGGTTCATAAAAAAAGGTCACAACAACTCGATCAAGGGATAGGGCGATGAAGGGAGAGAGGGGGCCCAGGGCAATTGTGATATTGAAGCATAGCATCCTGAGCCTTGAACCAGGGTTTCTCTTTGAGTTTTGGAGTTGTGGATCCATTACCTGCTCTTTTGATCTTGTCTTAGGTCCTCGGGGCTTGAAAATAATAGTTCCAAATATGAACATTACAAACAATTTTAAGTCATCCATGTCAAAATTGCATTTGATACTGTAGCCTTCAAATGTGTTCACTTGTTACAATCTTTCGGGTATTGCTCTTTCTCTATAAATGCTTCTTTTAAGGTGATTCAGCTGGATTTATGTTCATATGATACCAAAGCTCAGATTTCCTTGGCTATCTGTTTGCTGTGTGCATTGGTGTGTGGTGCTGAGTTCTTTTGCAAGAGTATTTGTAGGTCTTGTAGTAGTTATAAAGAGGAGATTTCTGGTTATCTAAAGCTCAATTAATGGTAAAGACTTAGATTCAATCTTACTCTAAGAGGAATTCTAAGATCAATTAAGGTTGGATGACTAATTAACAATCTTGGTTCATAAAAGTCTCTAAACAGTTATGTTTCTCTTCTGTAAAGCAAGATGACGTGTGGGCATCCAGTTTGGCAGATGATTTTCTTTGCCATCTAGAGCTGGATGAATGGTGAAGATTTACATTCAATTCACTTCTAAGGACTTTTTCTTTTTATTTAGAGTTGCATGAGTGCAGCAAAATCCTGGTTCTTAAGGTGGCTTGTGTAAGTCTTGAAACAGTGGTATCTCTCTCGTTACAAGATAAAAGTTCAAGTGGATCAAAGCATCTCTCTTCTCCATTGTGTTCTATTGTTTTCACCTGAAAGCATTAGAAAGTTGTGGATTGTGCTCTTTGACAGTTTCCTTATCTAAGTATATGCAGTGATTCTGTTTGAGTAGGGTTTGAGTACCTGAAATTAAGATGCATGATTTAAATACTTTACATTCCTGCCGCAAAATGTCCAGAGTTTGAAGTGCATTTTGCTTTTGGTTTTCAGTTTGATATTTGTGGTGATGCCTCTGGGCTATTGGCTGCCCACCCTGTGACGCCCTTGATCTCCTTGCACCATCTTGATGCTATTTATCCAGTCTTCCCTAATATGAGCCGAGTGCAAGCCCTTGAGCACCTGAACAAAGCCATCCAGGTAGACCATGGTGGGATCTTTCAACAATCAATCTGTTATGACAAGCTGAAGAAGTTGTCTTTTTCAGTTTCATGGGGATATGTTGTGCAAGTAGCTAGGGGCATCGTACTCCCTCAAGAGTTTGAAGTACCTACAAGAACTTTCACGAGTTGGCATAGGAAAAATGATGAGGTTAGTTATGCATTTAACACACGCTCTGCTGCCAAAGATTCCTGCAAGCAGCCAGTCCTCTTCTACATGCAAGATGTGTTTTCTGGAGCAGATGGGCTAAGTACAAGTAATTATACAAAGGAAGTTAGGAAACGAGCCAACTGTCAATGGACAATGCCATCTCCAGATGCTCTACACTGGATACACGTGGTGAAGGCGAAAGCTAGAAACACTTGGTATAAGGTTTGGAGCTCCTGCTTTCATTTTTTCACATGTGGTCTCTTGCCAAATACACTCTAGGTACTTAACAACATGTTGAATACTGTGCCCATTCTTGTCAGTACCTTCTCAGTTAGTTGTTGGAAGAAGTTTAGTTTGCATCTGAAATTGTTCAGTTAAATGCTCCCACATATTGTGAGAAACTTTCAATGATCAAAGTTTTATGAGTTTTGTCTGTTTAGCTACGAGTGTGTTTCAAACCCTGTGAGATAACAGTGTATTCAAGTCCACTAACCTGCACCGTTTTTATCCTTGGTAATTCAAGAGCTTTATTAATGGCCGTGTCTGGCATGCTTTTAAATTTTGTATCAAGCATGTTCTTTCCCAATGTTTCTTGCACTCTTCTCATTGATGGACTTTTTCTTTGTCATTTTATCTGCAAACGGTATAAATCTGATCAGCTACAAAATGTATAAAGTGAACTTTAAACTATGTGAGCAAGCAAGATTACTAAACTTCAATCTTGTGCCTTCCATTTTCATAAGGGAGCTATGATTCATCTAAAGTTCCACTGTTTAGGTCGAACACAATTCACTCTCTCCAATTCGTGAAAAAGTTCTTTATCTTCTGAAAGCAAAGTTTTCCCTTGAACTACTGTGATTTTGAAAGGCAAATTAAGGATGCTTGTGTACAAAACTACCTGATATGGATCATGGATGTAAAAGTTGATGTGGAAGGTTCTAGTTGCTACATAATTTAGATGATAACCAATCTTGACGCTGATTGTTGCTCAAGTGTTTCTACCAAAGTTGAGAAAACTATAAGGAATTGCCTTCTTGTAGCATCTTTCATGTTATATTGTTATTTCTACATTTCTTTGTCTATTATCTAAGTCATAATCTCCTATTTGGAACTGTTCAGGCACCACGCAGGCAGTGCTGTAATATAGTTGACTCTGAGCATCATTATGCACACATTGAAATTGGAAGCTGCAGAGAAGGTGAAATCATTGCATAATCGTTATCACTTGGATGTCATGGCATAATGAGAAGCATTTTGCCCTGGTTGGTGGAATTTTAATGTGCGTGGGGGAATTTTAACCTCAAAGAAAAATACAAGCATAAAAGCAGGCTTTTTAGTAATGCCAACAGGTGGAGACACAGAGCCACTACCTCTCAAACGTGAATCCAGTAATCAGAGCTCAAAATTGGTGTAACATTCAAGACGTAAAAGGTTTTATACACATATTAGTGTATCTACTGTAATTATTCTTTTTAACCTGCATAGATATCTCCTTCTCAAATATGTTTTTGCTTTGCCTTCTGGCTGCCAATCATCAGCATATTGGCTGCCAGTGATCATCTGGCAGTAGCATTAGAGCTAGTCATAAAATACAGTAGCACCAATAATATACACTTTATAGTTAATGATACAACAATTCGTCTCTTATGGGTTAAGATCGATAACCAAGGACTTGAAAGTCTTGAACATTGCAAGACACTGTCAGATCAAGATGTGTCAGCTCAGTTAACCAGCATGTAGAAAGATGTGAGATGTGATCTGGTTAAAACTTTTGTCAAGGAGAGCTAGTGAATTGGTGGGTATTTTCAATGCTCCAACTTGGCATTGTGTGAATTTTTCATGATATTCTGAAATGCTCTTGCATCGTAGAAAAATCAAGATGAGCCACAGATTTGCAGATGTGTACCACAAGTCACAGATTTGCAGATGTGTGCTGATTTTCAAGATGCTTTGATTGACTTCAAGTCAGCATTAGTGTGTGAAACAGGTTTTGCATATTCTTGTATTACAATAGTATTTCCAATTGCAGACAATCCTCAAGCACTTCTTGTTGTTGTATGTGTCAAAATCAGGAATCAAAAGATTTCAAATGTATTGGCATATTTTGACATTAGGGCGAATGTGGTTCACCTAAGATACACCAATTTTCGGCTTTCCAACATAAGAGAGCATCATCTATTGGCTCATCACTCCAATGCGGTCAACCTGGAAAGTTTTATATATTCTTCATCAAATAGAGAGTTTGAAAGAGAACCTTTTGTCCCGTGCTTTGAAAGATTTCCTGGTGGTCACCACTAAAAGACTGCTTTTTTGGAAGATTTTTAACTTTTAGTATTTGTTGCTTCTAATATCCAACAACTCAAGGCTCTTGCCTGCTACAATCCTTAAAATACTAAAATTTTGGATCGAATTTTGCATGTGAGAGTTGACAAATGGAATGAATCTACCTTGTAGTGCAGTTTTGTAATGTTTAATTCATTGGAAAGTTCACTAGGGTCAAAAATTTCTTTAAATCTTGCCTCTTCCATTGGGTCTAAAGTATTTTTGAAATTGACTTGTATTAGTTTGTTCAGGTATGACCTTAAAATGAACCTTGTGGCAAAGTTATCATTTTGATTATTCGATTGTCGCGCAACCTTTGGATGGCTTGAAATATAAATAGGAAGCATACACAACAATCTCAAAAACTTTCTAAGATTTCATCGTTCTTTATTGAGGTCATCCCAACCCTAAAATCCTTCGATTATTTTTTTGATGTGAATTGTTGTAAGGAAAAAAATCAGCGTGGGTCATTTGGAAGCCAACATACTCAAATATTTGTTGATCTTGATGTTTGGGGAAATTTTGCTTCAGTTTTTTCAAGAATGTTGATTGATCGAGCATTGTTTTTGTCAATGTGTTGCAATTCTCATATCAAATAATCATTGCAAAATGACATTGCTTGAAAGACTTGACTATGTTTCAACAAAAGATTCACATCCAAAAAACATGAATGAATTTTAACTGAGAATGGTACTCAACTATAAGAGATTAAATCAATGAAGAACAAACATTATAAATATATTGAAATAGTATAGAACAAATAGAATCGTGGGAACTTTGGTGGCATCGACTCTTTACATGACGGTAGGCACATGAATGAAGAAGATGATTTTTGTTGATGTGGTGGAGAGGATTGACTGAATTGAAATTTACCAAAAGATTCATTCTATAAATTGTTGCCCTTGAATAGTCCTTGAACCCTAGTTATGCTACCTCAATAATTCATAGCTAGTAACTTTCTAACTAGTAATCTAGGGACCTTAAAGAGGGATCCAGTTAAGCAGTCACATTTATTCTTGGTCATGACATGCCTCTATTCTTAGTGCTACTGGTACTCAAAATTTCTAGTTTATGAAATACCCTCTCTCCTATTTGCCTTTGGGTTATTCTTATCATATAATAATATTTTGAAATGTCTCACATTTGAGAATAATAAAGATGAGTTACAAATGTGTAGACATGTACTCTTCAAGATGTTTTGATTTGCTTCTTTTCTAGCTTCAAGCTAACATCAAATAGTTGAACTTATTTTGCATTTCCTAATACCATGTAAATATTTACATGCTCCATCAATTTCTCTTCTTGTATGTTCTTATTTGTGCACTTATTGGAGCTGAATTCCTATGCTCAACTAGATGAAATAAATTCTTAACCAAAGTACAAGTTATAATTGAAAAAAGAGTTCCATAATAATCAATTTCGTATTTGTAACCCATCACTCATATAGGTTACAATTGTTTCTATTTTGTTGTTTGGTGATGTGGACCATAATCATGGCACCTAATGATGTTGTCCTTATAGAATTGTATTTTGTTGTTTGGTGATGTGGACCATAATTATGGCACCTAATAATGTCATCTTTATAGAATTCTATTTTGGTAGCCAATGTACTATCCACTTTCTTGTTATTTAATTCTATATGTCAAAACAATAAATGAATGAGATTCTCTTATTTTGACAATAAGCCAATGTGGTTCACCTAAGTTGCACAATATTCTCAACATTTGAACAAAGAGTGCTTCTATTATGACTTATTCCTTTTTGTGATCAATTGTTAAAATATGATGGTGGCAACATTGGATGCTCACCTCCAAAAGTGCATTTCAATGATGACTCTTTTTGAACATGATGTTTTCCCTTGCCAATGGTGATTGCAAAATGCATTGTCTTACTAACTAGTATCAATTGAAGTTGGCAATGTTAGCACTTAGATTACCTTACAATTTCAATTTTATATTGATTCAAACAATCTACAATTCATTCTAACAATACAATAGCCTTCATAGAAAATGAAAAATATCATAATTACATTAAACTTGGATGAACATGTACATATGCCAATATGAAAATGAAGCCTCAATCTAGAGTTTGAAATGCACATTTATGTGGTGGGGCTGAGGAGATGAACCATGAAAATTGTCCTTGTGCTCAAGGTAAAAAATGGAGTTAGTCCAAGTCTCATTGAATTGAACAATAAGCAAGATATTGCTTACTCTTTGAGCTATTGCCCATTTATGGCTCTTTAACTCTAGTTGGGCTATTTAACTATTTTAGCACCTAGTTAACTTCTTGACTAGTGACTGCAATAGTGTGATAGATCCACTTAGCCTATGCAAAGGAACATCGATACCATATCTAATCTTCCATCTATGATCCATCCATCCAAATTGCAAAGATTCCTACTATTATGATATTCAAGATGACTTAACAGAAGTTTACATACAAACTTTGGAAGCTGGTGATGAGATTACCTATCAAAGACATTCTACCCTTGCTTGCTTGAACCATAAATAGAACCATAAATAGCCATAATTGTAATTAGTGTTCCAAAATGAGTAAGACATCCCCTAAAACCAACTTTGAATGATACTACGATCAGGAGGTAGAATCAACAGAACCCTAGCAGAAGAAAAAGAATTCAATATCTATACACTTCAACTAGAAAAAAAAAAGTTATGGCAGAGCCTAATGATACCAAATAGGTCCCATACATCACATGTTCTTTGCAATGCGATTATCCATGCCAATACATTAAAGAAGATCTCGATGTTAAAAGAGAAGAGGGCCTTTTTGTCTAATTAAGAAGACAAAGTATACATATATATCTTATTGGAGAGCTAGGTTTGTTCATTCTGAAGTATCTTAGGTGGACAATCCATTTTTGAGGTGCTTGTTCATCATGTTTATATGCATTTGGAATTAAAAGTGGATTCTACAAATTCTTGTGATTATAGGGATTGTAACTATAATTATTGTGATATTTTGAACTACTTATCATTTCTAGCATATAGAGAATTCACAATCTTTTTTTATATTGTAGATTTGTATCCGTCAAATATAAGTGAATGGAAACCTATAAGCTCTCTTTTAGGTATTATAGATGCTATCCATTTAGAAATTGCTTTATTGCAATATAAAGGATGAACCTTAATATAACTTGCTAATTCTAGAATATTTTTCTATGAATGTATGTATATTCTAGGATTGAATGGAGGAGCAAAAAAAACGGTCTTTACTATGAAAAAAAATCATATCCAAAACATGCTTAATGGATCAATTAGATCTAGAGGTAAATTTGGTTGCACATCTAGTTTCATTAACAAGCTAGACATGCATCTAATATGCTAGAACATGGAAACACATGCAAATCTTATTAAAATCACTATGATCCAATATACTACTATCCCTGTGCGTACAATAGCAGTAGTACATCAGCCTTCACACGTGTGAACAACAACAAGAAAATTAGCATTCCTACACATTTGAAATCAAGATATCAAGAGGAGAAGAGCTAGAGGAAGACAATAGCATAGAAGATGAATGTTCTCCAAGTAAAGAGAGAACGCTTGAATACATTCTCCATGATGGTACAACTATTTATAGCAGCAAATGTGTCATTTGGCCACTTGCCAAAAAATGCCCTAAAATAGTAGTTTCTAGGTACTTCAACAAAAATCTAGATTTTCATGACTAGGTGCAATGTATCTCATCTAACCAATAGAAATGGCTCCAAATATGACCTTATCAACTTTTTTACTTGCTAAAAATAGTAAGGACACTATTCTTAGCCCTTATTGACATAAAAAAACCCATCTCTAAGCTGAAAATTGTCAAATTACATCAACTTAAGTAGCTGACATTTTTCACATTTACTTGTTTCCAATTTTCAAAGTAATGAGTGGATTGCACCCAAAGACAATATATCATACGCTTTTCAATCCAATTTAAATAATGATATACAAAAGTCCCTAAAAATTGTACCGGATCCAATAATGTGCATATGAATCGGTTTATTCCAATATATGTATTTATGGATCCTTGCAAATACTAAAGTGCATCAAACCCCCACATTGTTTATTTCTAACAATCCACCAGATGAGTTTCTAATGAAACTTATGGACAAGGGTTGGGATCACAAGTCCACACAATGGGGATATATATTGTAGAATCAAATGGTCATTCATATGTCAAATGATATACAAGATAGAAAAATGTCAAATGCTTACTAACCTATTATTCCATTATTAAAGACGGAAAAATCACAATAACATTAAGGTTCCATTAGACCCTGACTTGCATAACATTGGACACAATAATCACATCCATATTGATATCATGTCAAATGAAGAGATTCTTACTAGTATTGAGGTGGAGCACGATTGAAGCTTATTCTATATAAGAACAGAGCTAATACAGTTGCAACATGATGTTTCTAAGTATTCTAACTTCATTGCAGATGGGAAATTGTTTTCCAATGTATGAGTGTTTTGGTTTATTATGCCTTGTCATGAATGTTCTAGAAACATATTTGTAATGTTGAAATTTGTTTTGTTTGCATATATGTAAAAGACATGCAAAAAATATCAAATGCAAATACCTTGGAGCAATAATGTAACAAGCATGAAATGAAAATATTGGTGTTGTATTTGACATAATTGATGATGCAAGATCCACTATGTACGATTTTTTCAAATATTACTATGTATTTTTCTTTTTTGATTACATGTAAACTAGAAAAGTTTTCATTTATTTTCTATAAGCCATTTTCCTATTCACAGGGTAATATATAAAAATGTATATTAATCTTCTATATCTATATTTCAATATCCATCAATATGAGAACTTATGTACTCTCTAAGACAAAATCTAGGAAGGGACTATTAGCTGATTTTTTGGCAATGCCAAATCAAGTTAAAATTGATATTTTTCAAGTGGTTTATAATAGACTATGTATAGAATTATCAGATGATTGTTAACTAGCAAAAAATTGGCCTGTGTAGTCATAGCCGATGGGATCCCAGTCCACTTGAATGGACTACCGATGTAGTTAAATTGTGGACTAGCTTAGAAATGACCTTGGTAATTATTGATTTTTTTTTTTTTTTGACATGACTAGTTTCTTTGGGTTGCCCACTGATGTAGCCTCGTTTGATATAGATGTAATGGAATACCTGAGGTTTGAAAGGGCCCTCCTTTGCCATGAGGTCATTCAAAAATCAAGGATCAAGAAGGAAATACTGACAATTGAAGAAGGATCGATGAATTCAAATGACCTAAAAGACAAAAAATCGATGAGTCTATCAAGCAAATATTTAGGGCAATACCATTGTGGAAGTGGTTTCAGGCAAGGAAGAAAATAATTTCCAAAAAAATGATGGAAACATGTTGAGCAAAATGGTTATGGCATTTTCATAATTAGATCATGGCAAGGTGAAAAATAGTGATGTTTGAGCTCACATCCTAAAGGTGGGCTAGGCAATTTGTCACCATTTGCAAAAAGGGCACTCAATTTTTCCTTGGGATTATTTGTCAAAAATATCGTGTAGAGTCTAAATGAGAAATCTGCTATCTACAATGCAGATTGTTATAGCATCTTATTGGACAATATAAATGAGTTTGCTTGGGCAGGATAGGCCTACAACATCTTACACATCTTTTCCTTTCAAGCTCTCAAGGATCTCTAGGCTTCATAAAAAGCACTCTGATTTCTTCATAAAAAATATCCACTATTAGGACTATGTCATGGCCCCTTAAGAAAAAAAAAACCAGACATTTTTTTCCTTAGCATGGAAGTGTATCTAGGGCACATAATCAGTTGTACTTGCGAAGTTGGTTTCAAAAAAACTACAAGCAATTTGGGAAAATGAATTTTTGGCACTTGAGAGAATAGAGTCAATGAAACCTTAAAGGATGACCTGAAGCTACCACCCACTTCATTAAACATAAGGGCATTGCCATGTGGGTACAGAGCATTAAATGGAGAAGGATAAGCATGAAGAAGGTGTGAAAGTACAATACTTTTTAGACCATAAATGGATATTAGAAGATCCACAAGAGTGATTATGTACTTGCTCAATGCATCAAAAAACTAGACAACAAATCTTGATCTAGATTGGCAATTTGACACACAACAAGCATTGATAATCATAAAAAAGATCATGGACTCAAATTCGAGCCCACACATGTGAAGAGCAGTCTGCTGTATGGATTTAGAACAATTTTTGAAGTACTTGAAGTCTTGGTTTCATTTGGATCAAAGAAAATCAATGTACATGGAGCGCAAACTCGAGATTGCCAATGAGCTCCAAAAAACAATTCTATCTTCTCACTATGGGAGCTTGGAATACATAGCAAAACTCACTTTGCTAAGTTAGGTGAATTTCCAGCATGCAATAAGGAAGTTAACTCATCACTTTTTCCTTAAAATGAAACCCTAGTCTATTTCCTAGAGTCATGCTTGGTAGGCGCATGGTTGGTCAAAATCTCATCACAAATCAAGGCCTAGATCCTATAAAGTAATCTCTACCAAATGGACACAACCACTCCTCTTGACTCGAGCTAACCTACATTAGGTGAAGATTGCCATGTGGCACTTTGGCCATACAATTGTAGAAACAAAATTATAGACAAAATGTACAATATTGTACATGGCTAGATTTGCCAATGTTGGCAATTTTTCACACTCCTCAAATCTAGCCTTGGAAACAATGATTCTTCTATCAATCACTCCAATTGAAGATCTAAGCTTGAACAAATCAGCCAGACAACTTGATGATGGCACATGTTGGAGATTGATCTCTTTGGCTGGCACTTTCTCTCTCATGAAATAGGCCAAGATCTACCATCTTAAACTCTTTTGCCAAAGCAATTTTTACATCTCTAATTCCATCTAGATCATAACCACTCAAAATAATGTCATCTACATACAATACAAGAATAATGATCTTACCATCATGAAATCTTATGTACAATGATGGATCATAAGCACTCATCACAAAATTGATGGAAATGAGAAAAGGGTTTAGCCTAGAGTACCATACTTTGTGCTTGCTTGAGCCTATAAAGGCTCTTATTCAAGAAACACACCTTTCCTTCATGCTTATGAAGCCCTCGGGTTGCCTCATGTAGATCTCCTCCTCCAAATAACCGTTGAGGAAAGCATTTGTGAAATCAAGTTGTCACACAGTGAAGTGCTAGCCTAGATCTCTTTTTGTTTCTCACTAATTCCTGTGCACCTAGAGGTTCATCTTCATCTTCAATCAGAAACTCATAAAGGTCTTGGAGCACCATGAGTGACTTCATTCTAACCTTCCAAATTGCATAGTTAGTAGAATTCAATCTCTCACTAGCTTCTAGAAGGTATCCTCTAATAGATCCCATCTTACTAGTGAATTCTACACACAAGAAATATATTTGATTGAACTTGAAACTCACAAAGGTTTCACACTTGCAGCGTTTCACTCAAATTTGATTTCTAATCCAACAAATGGACTTGTAATCATAGTTCTATCACTCTCTCACAAAGCTGGAATGAAGATAAGATGATGTGAAATCTACTCTCAAACAAATCTTGCCAATCTTGGCTATTTTTGGACAAAAAATGACTTAATCTCTCTCACACACTTTGATGTACCTTCAAGACTGGTAAAACAAATTTAGAGGACTTGATTCAGCCTAGATTAATAAGATCTCATGAAATAAATTCAAATCTAATCAATGGCACTTGATCTTGGTAAGGATTTCACCAAAACCTACATCAAAAGCTCTCAAATTGAATTTATGGTGACCAAGTGAATATAGTCCATTAAATGTAGGTTCAGAAGTGCCCACACGTTGGAATAGTACGGATTTTGATCCCTTTCAACTTTGAGATCAAATCCCCTCAACAAAACTTGGCTTCTAGCTCGCCCTCACAAGACTAGTTTTTAGCACCAAAAACTGCTAAAAATGGATTTGTATGTATCTATGATCAAAGCTCTTGTACTTGGCTCTGATACCATGTGAAAGTACAGTACTTTTTAGATCATAAATGGATCTTAGAAGATCCACAAGAGTTTTTATATACTTGCTTAATCAATGCATCAAAAAACTAGACAACAAGTCTTGATCTAGATTGGCAATTTGACACACAACAAGCATTGATAATCATCAAACAAGATCATAGACTCAAATCCAAGCCCACATGTGTGAAGAGCAGCCTGCTATACGAATTTAGAACAACGTTTGAAGTACTTGAAGTCTTGGTTTCATTTGGATCAAAGAAAATCAATGTACATGGAGAGCAAACTCGAGATTGCCAATGAGCTCCCAAAAAAAACTCTATCTTCTCACTATGGGATCTTGGAATACATAGCAAAACTCACTTCCTTTGCTAAGTTAGGTGAATTTCCAGCATGTAATAAGGAAGTTAACTCATCACTTTTGCCCTACAATAAAACCTTAGTCTATTTCCTAGAGTCATGATTGGTAGGTGCATGGTTGGTCAAAATCTCATGACAAATCAAGGTCTAGATCCTATAAAGTAGGAATCTCTACCAAATGGACACAACCACTCCTCTTGACTCGAGCTAACCTACATTAGGTGTAGATTGCCATGTGGCACTTTGGCCATACAATTGTAGAAACAAAATTATAGACAATGTACAATATTCTACATGGCTAGATTTGCCAATGTTGGCAATTTTTCACAGAAGGTTGATGAAGGGATGATTGACTTTCTTCTTGAGGTGGTCAATGATAGTTAGAAAGCCACATATATAAGTATAAATAAATAAATAAATCTACACATATATACTTGTATATGTACATACATACATACATACATGTCCATTTTTTGTGGATTTTTGGGCCATTTTTTTTTGGGTCTTGGAATTTTTTTTTTGCGGCTCAATATTATGTAGACTAGCCTAGCCCAATACTACTTTTGGGCATTTTTGGAAAATTTTCAATCTATTTATATTTATATTTTATTTTGATTTTGTATTTTCATGGTACGAAAATGTTCTGTGGAACGGTTCCATACTATGAGATCCCACGGAACATGTTTCGTGTATGTGTGTGTGTGGGGCCTTTTTGATTATTTTAATCATCATTTCAATGTTTTTGACAATTTTTTTTTCTTTTTTTGTGTTTTTTCCTGTTTTTGCAAAAAGAAAGAAAGATCCTTTTTCCTGGTATGGAACGGTTTCGTACCATAGAACCGTTCCATACCATGATTTCCCATGGAACGGGTTCCATGAGGGCATTGCTATATGTGTGTGTGTGTGTGTGCATGCGTGCGTGCACTTATATATATATATATATATATATATATATATATATATATATATATATATATATATATATATATATATATATATATATATATATATATATATATATGTATGTATGTATGTATATAAATAAATAAATATAGATAATATACGTATAGATATAGATAATCAATTTAAGAAAGAAATGGATCACAATATCATAAGGTGTATCAACTTGATCTAAATGATCTATAAGGTTATCTTTATTTGGACAACAACCTTCACTAATAGCTCTCAAGTGGGTTTCTTTTAAGGAAAACCTAATCCATATGGTGACATTGATAATCTTGATTCGTAAGTGGGCTCATTATGCTACACAATTAGGCACATGATTGAATGATTAATATCAAGAAGTTTCTAACTGGAATACATGTGTGATTAAATCTTATTGTGATAATGATCATTGAATGAATATTTTTGGGAATGAGGAAATCTTGCATGGAAAATTATGATAGGCTTTGTGATTCAAACTAATTGATTATAGTAGTTAGGTATATAGCTCAAGGCACACATTAAAGAAACTAAAGGATCTAGAGGCTATCTCTACAACAAAACATAAATTAATAAAATAATATCGATTGTCAAGAGGCTACCATGAAAATATAAGTTTGTAATGAGAAACATTGACTAGGACACAAATCACTAGATTTTTCAATCTAGATTTATCTATCTGTACAGCCCTCATTGAACATAGTCTTATTTCAACACTACACTTAGTCTGAATGAACTTAAGTTGAACAAAAGAAAGTCAAACAACCTAGCTCAATATTTTTGATATTTCCAAATTTGGATAGTTGCAAACACAAGATTGGACTTGATGTGGATTGTCTTGGAAAAGTTCACATGCATGGCAGTTGCAATTGAAAATCAATGAGTGGACTATTGACTAAAGATATGAGGGATCAATAAAAAATACTAAAAGTTGAAGAGCTTAGATATGTAATCCCAACTACTATCACTCACCCCATTAAAATTTCACAAATAATGAGATGCGAGCATATAGGATGCCATATGTTGAAGTCCCTTTCAAAACGACAAGAAATTAATATTAAAAGCATCACGACATTGGAATGCTAATCTTCTAATGCAATGATTTTTTTGTTCAAATTCCAAGGAAGAAGAAGCCAAAAGTAGGGCAAGCATATCACACGAGAACATGATGTTTATATAATGCTAATGTTGCATACACTCCACACTCAACCCCTTTTTATCTATATTTTAGAAATGTATAAAAATTTCTTTGCCAAAGACAGTTGTTACATATTTGACGTGGGTCCATGGAGTTCTAATCTTATGACCGATGCTCAAGATCCACTGGGCCCATTGCTCGGTGCAAGGTTTCAATGTTCAAGACCAATAGGACCATGAGCATACTGTAATTAAGGGATATGGCCGATGCAAACTAGTATATGTTATTAGTAGGTTGCACCTCTCCTAGGGGGTATAGTAGAGGCCCATTGCTTATCCTTGTTGGTAGATGGTAAGCCTTAAGGACACCAACCCTATCAAATTGAGTGGTCATCATGGCCACCATGAGAATAACAAACTTTGTGATGTGAAGGAATCACTTTTAAAAAAGAACAGGTCAAAGTTTCAACCATAGTAAAGCATATGAGTAGTATTCACTTGCAAAATATTTGCTGCCATGTGTCAAGATCTCATTAGCCCAAAGGCATGAGGTGATTTGTGGGTTCCAGTTGGAGCTACCAGCTGTTATGTTCCCTCAAGAGGATGTGATGTCCTATCATTTCCAGGATTGAGAATTTCAGGGTAGTAGTTGTGTATAGTACTGCTGTGTTGGCCCTTGCCTCTTGCTAGGTTCTGGGCTGAAGTAATTAGTGTTTGTAGTACCAGCTTGCTCTGATGGCCAAGCTACTGCCAAAGCTCGTGTCTTGTACATTTTGTAAAGGGGGTTGAATTTTGCTGTGCATAACCAGTACACACACTTTTTGATTGCTTGGATAACCTTTAGGAAGATTGTAAATGTACAATCTGTGTTGTAAAATTGAACTTAGGAATCTCGAACTTTTGATGTGTTCAAGCGGACAGTCGAGAGCAGATTAATGGTGAGGCAGCAGGCTGTTGCAAGTAAGGTTGTGAAATGAGTTTTTTTTTTGGTGGAGCGATTTGTAGGCGTTGTGAGTATAGTAAATTTGATGCTTAGCAAACTGAAGTCTAGGGAAAAATCACGTCATCGTTGACATTGACATGCTGTTTGTGAAGGATGAAGTACATTTCGGTGCTAGGAGTTAAAAGTGAGATGGCACCTGTTACGTTGGAGTGAGATCATAGATGGCTGCTGTTGCCCTCCACTGTTAAGGGTTTACTATATCCTTTACCATCAGATTGAGTGAAAATTTCATTAATAAAGTTCAAGAAATTGACACGGTGTGACCTTGACAATCATTGACGACGTGCAGAGACATTTTACCTTATTTACAAAAAGAGTTCTCAAAAGTCCCAAACAGTACGTAAATTAAGTCGAAAAGTTATGGATCTCAAAGGCTCAGACTTCAGAGTGACACCAACTGATTTGTGACCAAGGCCGTTCACATATGCCTATGCAATCGCAAACAAGGAAAACATTTGTATTTTTTTAACATCGTCCACGTTCCTGATTTCAACTGGGCTAATCACCAACCTACAAGGCCACTCAACCCAGCTTCATACTTTGCAGATCAAGAGGATTTGCGTTCTGCGAAAATGATTATTAGCGATTGCAAATTCAGACACTACGTATACGTAGTCAATGTTTTAGCACCTTCAGATTCTAGACTCGAGAGCAAGCACCAAGCAGCTCAAGCCTCGGAGCCTCGTGGATCTGAGAAGCTCGAGAGAGAGAGAGAGTACACATATATTTGAGCTATATGCCAGCCTGAGCTGGTCGTGCAAGCCAAAAGCACATTTGGAACTGGGCAATACTATATAGTAGTATTAATGAGATGTGCCTCATCATCAACCCGATAGTACTTGCCTTGGCATAGGGACTATACCTAAGATGAGCACATACAAACAATGCCACGTCGGCTACTGTAATAAATACTAAGCTGGTCAGGATTTCCGTTCCTATTCTCTCGCTTGTAAATTCAGCTTTTGTGCTCATCCTCCCACAACCCAATTGTGCAAATTTGTTCTCACATCAATTTTTTTTTCATATGCACCTTCTTGGTGTTGGAAGATTTATTCTAAATAAATTTTGGGCATAAACCCTTCCTAGGGTGGAATACCTTGAGGAGGCGCCCTTCCCTACCGTAAATTTCGTTTTTATTTTTTTTCGATGTTAATATTGCTGTAATTATTTTTAAACGCACCTTCAATAAATTTTTTTACGTGCCCTGAATTTTGTTTTTTAATCGCACCCTCCCCCCCTCCCCCCCCCAAAAAAAAAAATAAATAAGAAAGGAAAAGATGAATTGAAATCACATCAAAAAGAGAAAGAGTAATTCAAGAATAACTAAAATCATCAATAAAGAGAGGTGTACATTGTGAAGAATTGCCAAAAATTGGCAAATCTAGCTTGATCAAAAACCATGTAAAATAGTGTAAATTGTGTACACAAGTGGGTCCAACACATGTGAGGCCATGATGCCACGTGGGAAACCCATCCTATATTAGGTTAGGTGAAGTCTATAGGGTTGGTCATGTCATTTTGGTAGTGATTCCTAGATTATAGGACCACCTAAGTTTAAGGTGAAAAATTGACCAACTAGTCACCTACTAGGCATGACTCTAGGAATTAGGCTAGGGTTGCAAATTAGGGCAAGAGAGCCAAGTTAACTTCCTTATTACATGCTGGAAATCGACCTAATTTCACAAAGGAAGTCACTTTTGCTATGTATTCCAAGTTGATAGATTATTTTTGGAGCTCATTGGCAATCTCGAGCTACTCCACATTGTACATTGTACATTGTACATTGTACATTGAGTTTTTGTGATCCAAATGCAACCAAATCAATTTGTACTTGTTTCTCAGCTTGTAGGCTGTACTACAACCTGTGTACACACGTGCCAAGTCAAATTTAGTGATTGATCAATGCTATTGATTGTTCTTGCTTGTTGATTGTCAAATTGCCAATCTAGATCAACTTTTTTTGTGTTTAGTTTTTTGATAGGTTGTAAAGCAAGCATCGCTTTCAAATCTACATTTGTTGTTGACAAAGCAATTTTATTGGATAAGTATTTTTGTAATAGTTTGAATGGAGTCATAAAAGTTGAAACATCATTTGTTTTGAAAATCTTTGTGTCCACATGATTTGTGCATGATCATTCCAATGTAAGGACCAAAGATTATCCTAGTTCAATGATAAAAATAATGGTAATGTTTTGCTCTTCAAGTAGAGATTGTAGAATCTACATGTTTTCCACCAAAGAAGTTGTCAATGCTAGAAATGTGATCTTTCAAGAGTGGAAGATTTGTAAACTTGAAGAGGCACCTTTGGATCAACACCTTATTCAATTCATTTATGGTTTGGAGTCAGGTCAAGTGGAGCAGCAAGATCAAAGCCCCGAGGACTCCAAGAAGAACCTTGAGTATCAAGATGGAGCCATCAAGGCTCAATCATATGGCTCAAACAAGGCAAGTTGTCTTTGGAAACATTATTTATGTACTTAATAGCTTAATTTATGTATCTTTAGTGCACAAAATGCCTTGGAATCCATGGCTTGGTATGATGTATAGTTTTTAAAGTGTGTTACATGTATATAGACACATTTGTGGAACATCTTGTAAGGGATCTTTTAAGAGGTGGTGAAAGATCCTTCTCAAAGTACACCAAATTCAGAGAAGCCACCTACTTGGAGATCAATTCCACCACCTGGAAATAACAAGCAAGGAGAAACCACCAAAAAGCTGGGACAAAACAAGAAGCAACTCCACCTTCTCATTGATGCAAAGCCAAGCTCTGATACCACTGTAACGATCGCCTAGTGAAGATCCAACGAGATCCTATTTCATGCAACCATGGAGCAAAAACCATCCAATCAACAGGAAATGGCTAGTCAATACCCTAACCAGCATAAGCAATGTCAGGACATGTGTTATCTGCAAGGTACATCAGCAATCCTATCAGTTTCTTGTAAGGTGTGAGCTGCATCAATTCTCTCTCTCTCTGCTGCAGTCCTTGAACAATTTTCGTTCATCAACACTATTCCTGCGAGCATTGGAGTATTCGCTCCTTTGTAATTTAGCATTCTGAAATCCTCCAGGATTTTTTGGGTGTATCTGGACTGATGAAGGTACAACTTACCTCCCTCATAGTTCCTTTCAATCTGCAAGCCAAGGTAACACCTGACTTCTCCCAGATCTACAATCTTGAAATGTTTCGAGATGTCATTCTTCACTTCAGCAATCAGCTTCTCACTCTTGCAAAGTATTAGAGTGTCATCCACATACACAGCCACAATGATAATCTTCCCATCTGTGATTCTTACATACACATTGGAATCAGCCATCAGTGGCTTGAATTCCAATGATTTCAGTTCTTGATCATTGTCGAGCTGACTGCTTCAAACCATAGATACTCCTATGCATTTTGCATGCATAATTAGGAAGTGAATTCGAGATATAACCTGGGGGTTGATCCATGTAGACCTCTTCGTCTAACTCACCATGCAAGAAGGCTGTCTTCTCATCCACAATGTGGATCTTGAGGTCATAAGAAGCTGCATATGCAAATAACAAACGTAGGGACGAATGTTTCACGACAGGAGAGAAGGTTTCAGAATAATCAATACCATATCTCTGAGACGATCCCATCGCTACCAGTCTTGCCTTATATTTCGAGACATCTCCATCTGGTCCATACTTTAGCTTGTAAACCCATTTGCAATTCACAGCCTTTCGCTTATCTGGTAATGGCTGCAATGTCCATACCTGGTTCTTCCTCATGGATTCCATCTCCTCGTTCATGGCTTGGATCTGTTTGTACTTATCTGGACATTCAATTGCCTCCTCGAAAGTCTGTGGTTTGTCACTGAATCCACAATACTCTTCTAATGTAGAAGCTGAACTGCCTGGCACATATCTTGCTGGTGCTCTTCGTTGTCTTCTTGACCTTCTAGGAGATCCTCCTGAGACAGCAATGCCTTTGCCTTTGTTTTCTTTGCTAGGTCCAGAACCATCTTGGTTTACAAGTACTATAGCAGAAGGCTGCCTCTCGAATCTTTTGTCTTTTGATTCGTCACTCGAATGCAAAGCGACTCAAAAATCTTCGTTTTCGTGTTCGTCTTCTGCTCCCTCTGTCACTGGTGGCAGATCATAGTATTGTCTTTCCAGAACTTCATAGTTGACAGGTTCATCGTTGGCTATCGTCCTACTCTCATCAAATCTGACATCTCTCACTGTCTTCACAATGTTCGTGTCTGGCATGTAGACTCTATAGTATGATGAATTGTTGTCATATCCTACCAGATATCCCTGTTCAGCTTTCTCATCAAGCTTCTTTCGAATCTTATTAGAGCTTTAATGCAAGAACTAAGTTGCTTTTCCACTAGAGACTTGAACTTTACAAGGATCTCCTAGAGATCTTGATTGAATTGTTGTATTTAGAATATTTTGATATTCTAAGTGTGGTGTCATGTGAGAGACACCAGACTTCCCTGTCCTGTTCTGAATATATGTAGCTGTAGCTACTGCTTCAGCCCATAGTACTTTGGAGCTTTCGAGTAGGCCATCATGCATCTGGAATCTTCCATCTGAGTTCTATTCTTCTGCAACACGGTTGTTCTACGGTGTGTAAGCTACAGTCCTTCTATGAATGATACCACAATCATTGTAGCAGTTAATGAAGCGATTTGAGATGTATTCGCCACCTCGATCTATCCTGATCTGATTCACTTTGTTGCCAGTGCATCTCTATGCCCAATTCACATACTCTGTGAATTTGTCAAGTGCTTCTGATTTATTCTGAATAAAATACACTCTGGCAAATTTACTATAATCATCAATGAAGGTTATGTAATATTTCGAGCCTCCTACTAAGATCACATTGAAAGGCCCACAGATGTCAGAATGCACTAACTCCATAATCTTGGTCGTTCTGTAGGAGTCTTTGACAAATGGTGTGCATGACATCTTACCCTTCAGGCATGCATCATAGGTGGTTGAATTGTTCGCATTCGAGATGATGACCCCTATTATTGCTCCATGATGGCTTGCTTGGTAAAGTGCCATTGATTTCATATGGCATAGTCTCCTGTGCCATCGAGTGTCTGGTGAATCATCATGAGTCTGATGCACTTGATTAGCAGGCAGGAGCATCTTCAAATGATATAGATTATCTTTTTCTCTACCTTGAGTGATCAGTGTACTGGTACTAGCATCAACAACGTTGCATGCTTCATTAGAAAACATCACACGCATCCCTGCATCAGCTATTCTTGCCACAAAAAGCAAGTCCTGCTGTAGTGTAGGCATGAACAGAACATCTTCGAGTCGTCTGTCTTTGCCATTCGTGTTGAGCCACATTGAACCAATACCGTTCACTTGGTGTTTGCATCCATCTCCAAGAACAATGAACCTTGATGGATCAGCACTTCGAAAATCAGACATAATTTGTCTTGATGTGACAAAGTGTGAGGTAGCCCTTGAGTCTAGGATTATCTCCTGTGTGTCAGGTGTTGAGACTGCACACATGTCTACACAAATGTAGACAATCGAACAATTTTTGTTCGATCTCTCTTCGCCCATTTTTGAGCTCTCAGGCTCCTCGACATAGGACGAACTGTTACTGTTCTCATGTCTGCTTTGTGCTGATTTGTTCCTTGGGTTGCGGCAATCCATGGCTGCATGACCCTTCTTGTGGTAGTTGATACACTCAATTTTTGGATTGAGCCAGCACGTATCGACTGTGTGCCCTTCTAGTCTGCACCTCACGTAGGTCTTATTTTCTCCACCTTGTTGTTTCGACCTCCCTTTGTTCTTCCACTTGCCTTTGCTGGTTCCCTCTGCTTGCTGATCACGATCTTGCCTTTGATTTCACTCTCTCTTAGGATTGAATTGTTTCTTTGTCTTTTCTTTGTTGTTGTAGAGGGCTTGTTCAGAAGCATCCTTGTGATCAAGGTGCTCTCTAGTCTCGACTTCCTCTCAAATCTCGACAGTTGCCTTTTCGAGAGTCATGGTAGGATCCTTTGCAAGCAAGGTTCTAGTTGTCTGGAAAGATCTAGGTAAGGCTCTCAACAGGTAATTGAGCTGCTTCTCTGCTGACACTGCATTTTCTGCTCCAGAATTGTATAGGGAAAGGAATAGATCCTTCATCTTCCTAATAAAGGAAGTGAGATCTTTGCCATCCCACTGCAGATTTGTCAGCTTATCTTTCAGCATCATTATTTGATTGTGTTATTTCGTTTGAAATCTCGTGAACAATGTATCCCACATCTCCTTTGCTTTGGAGAGTGTAGCCAGGTCAAGTGTGAGACTATCCTCGATGGATGATGATAGCAAGGCTACTGCCTTGTCATTTTTCTCCTTCTATTTGCGTAGCTCTTTGTCTGATGTTGTAGGCATCTCCTCTGTGCCATCTACCCAGGGGAATAAACCCTCACTCTGTAGTATCAGCGAGGTCTTAACTTTCCATGCTAGAAAGTTAGATCTTGATGAATCCAGAACTGTACAGATCTTGGATTGTATGCTGCTGATTGAAGCCATTGCTTCTGAATTCATGTTCACTTGTTGATGGTTGATTGTTTGAATGCTTAGACCCTTGGATCTGATAGCTCTTTGGCTATGTCAGATTATGACAAGGTAGGCTCTGATACCACGATGCAAAAAATGTACTCAGAAAATGAAAATTCTAGCCAAAACTCTAGTGATAAACTGATCAAGTTAAATCACGAACGATTCATGAAACTTTTTGCAATACTCGAAATATTTCTGTTTGAGTTGGATCAATTAGGCCCTGTCACACAACGAAACGAAACGAGACAAAAGAAAATGAAACGAAGCAAAGCGAAGCAAAACTTAAATGAGCTCTGACGTTGATCCATGTTGGAAGCAAAGAATCTAACGTATCGAGCTATTCCATGGGATAGAACAAGAATATATAGAAGAGCTACTTATGAAGATTGCTTTGTTTGGACTTATCAGGGCTTCGAAAACATTCCACCAAAAATAGTGCAATACATAATATTGTGGCCCTTAGTGGGATAGAGCCTAAAATTATTTAATCCTCTCATTGCAACCTCCTACTACTCCCAACTTATTCAACATGAACCATATAAGCTACTAGAAGCTAACTTTCATGCCATTTAATTGTGCAATGCACCAAACACTTTCTAGTGAGCTATGCAACATGTGTTCGAGTACCATAGAAAACAAAAATATAATCAAAGATATTCCTCAATGATTTTGGTGTATTCATCACCAAAACAAAAATTGATCCAATTGAAAACATACGGAATTCCCTCAAATCTAGTGAAAACTTAAATATGGGTTACACATTACATACGGTCACGTAGAGGGATAGCTACATATTTGAACAAAAATAAAGTTATCATTTTATTGCCACTACTAAGCATTCTTAGAGGAATTTACATATTCATGGGATGTGCTAACCATTACCAACAATTTATTTGAAATTTTTGCCTTCTACAATGTCCTATTTATTAGCTAACAGTGAGTCAGACCCTCTATAAATATATTGAAATACTTTCACTACTATAAAAAAAACAAAAATAAGAAAAACAAGCTTTGACTAAAGCACACATCATCCTACAATCTGCAAATTGAACGATAGAGTTTCATGTCCACATAGACATTTCTAACACACAATGTTAATAAAATATTTTCATCTTTGGCTAGCCAATACTTTTATGTTTTTATTGCCCATAAACTCCTTATATATACTTGATAGACCTTGCACTAGTGGTCATATTACAAGATGACTCCAATTGCTTCAATGATCTTAGTTCCGAATAGTTGTAAGGAAATGAAAACAAACTACCCAATCGATTATCTATCATGCATATCCACTTTTTAAGAAGTGATATAGATTTTGGATTACTTTATGTGTGTATCTCTTAGATTAACACAATTCTTGAATTGGTTGCTATTATAAATAGATACCGAATAAAAAACTATTTCAACCCCACCCTTTCTTCAATAGATCAATGTAAGTTTATCATAAAAGTTGCTCTTTATTGATTGCAAGTCAATTGTATAAAATGGGAATCGGCCCCATCTTTACACTTGTGCATATTATCTCATTAAATAGTACCCATCATATGCATATAACCCATGAAGGAAATGGAAGCCATTATTTCCCAGATGCAACAACTAGAAAAAATCTATGGTGGCCAATTCTCATAAGACATGTGAAAATATTTATACGATGTTGTGATGTATGTTAACATACAAAAGCCACAAAAACCCATCCTAACTGAGCCACCAACTAAAAAATGGACCCAATCACAAGAAGCACCCAAGCTAGTTACATTATTGTAGCTAAAAATCACTATACAAAATGAGTTACAGCTAGGATAGTACAAACTGCTAATGCACGTAACACATCCAAATTTCTATGTGGCTGCATGAGTACAAGGTACAATTGTCCCATCAAACTAGTAAGTGGATTGCAATTGTCCTACTACAGATCTGATTTAAGTTTATGGATAGTAGATAATGTTTAATAACAGCGGAAATACATCTACTGTAAGCAAGTATCAGAATCATTCACAGACACCATAGACAGAATGTTAGAACTTTATTTCAACGTGTCGGTGCAAGAGAGGTATTCTCTCTTACGAGGAACCAGCTACTGCTAATTCTATATTTGTTTGTGTGACAATGTGTGTATGTTACTGCATGACTAACATTGACACATCAAAAATAGCCAACTCATCTCTCTTGTTCATCCCATTTATATAGGAACAGAGAAAAGGGAGTTTATGCCAAACATTTGATTACAAGAAGCTGGTTAAGCTCATTCTAATGGCTTCCAGCTGTGTGTTGTCGTCGTCATCATCTATGGAGTCCATTCTCCATGTTGGTACTTCGTTGATCTTCCCTGATACTTTGGTTGTGAAGATTCGCCGCTTTTTGCAGCCGTCTGTGAGTCGTATGTGACCGCTAGCTCCAGCTTGGCGGTTGCCTTGTCAAAGTGCTCTCGAGCCCCCACCTCTTATTTGATGTCAATGACAGCTTTAACGAAAGTCATATCAGGATCTTTTGCCAGTAAATTCTGGGTCATCTAGAATGATCTTTGTTACATCCATGTCCAGTATGAGGCATTCGGAATAATTCAAGACATGGATAGCCGGTCACTCCAATGTATGTGGTTATTAGTTATGCCTCGTCATTCTGGCCTTGGCCGATAAAGTAATTAATAATCATATGAGGACCCAAACCTATAATTGGACATAGGAGCACTTGCATGGTGTTTGACTGTTGGTGGTGTATTGAGATTATCAGCTCTAACAGATACCAACGGATTAAAACAATAATGAAAGAACAATAATACCCGTGTTAACAGGATTGTGGATTACATAGAGAACGGAAGTTACAAATTGTTTTGTTGTATTGGGTTAGATTATCAATGTAGGAGTCTTAGACTGCCATGAAAGAGAGATTGCATAAACGATTAGGCGTCTGAGACAGCCATGCAATCCTCTAATGTTGATAACCTGATATGAAGAGAATGTAGAAATAACTTAGGCGTCAGAGATAGCCATACATTTTTTTATAATGATATTTGCGTAAGAGGAGTGAGAGTTAGTTTCATTCAACAAGAATGCAAAGATGTAGAACAGTAGCAAATCCATATAATAATGCTGTAAAACAACAATCAGACCACAATACAGTTGCATTGATAAGCGCATGGCCCTACTTACAGACTCAAATCAATTGCTAAAGTTCTGAATATCTCTCTCTCTCTCTCTCTCTCTCTCTCTCTATAATCACCAACTCTGAGGAGTCAGCTACTAGAAGACCCGTTCGGATCATTTGATCTCTGCTTGGGTATCTTTTTTGAAAATCCTATTTGAATCTCTGTCTTCCTTCAATCACTCATTTACTTATATAGCAGTTGAAAGATCTTGTGTTATCTTAACTTTACAATTACAAGATAGTTAACAACTATTAAACTGATCAATAGACTGGTTTATTATTGGAGCATGAAGACGGAATGGTCTGTACTTGGGATCCCTTGTAAATTTGCAGACGGTCGTCGTGACACTCTACGAAGGCAACTGTCGCTTGTGTGGAATCCCGTGTAAATCTGCAGAGTGTCGCATTTTTTGCGATGCAATGTCGCATTTTTGGAAGTGCCTAAAATGGATTAAAACCTTCAGTGAACACTTTGTCGTCTTTTTTGCAAAACCTTTAGTGCTCAAGATGACTTGAAATAACAAAGCTTTTGTCAAGTGTCATGTTTTTCGCCTGTGTAAAATTGTGAGGAAAAATGCATTGTCGCATTTTTCGCACTTTTCGACTGTCAAAATTGTGAGCAAAAATGCAAACTGTTGCTACAAACAGTTCAAATATGCAGACTTCATTTGAGAGAGTAAAATTGAGAGAAGGAAGGAGGGCAATTAGGATGAGTAGGAGTAGGATTAAACTCCAACACTCCCCCTTAAGCTTACTGCTACGAATCTGAACTACAATTGAGATTTATCATATCTACTAAGGTAGAATGTTTATCTCTATATAATGGCTTTGTCAAAATATTAGCCAACATACTATCTATATGACAGTAACCAAGTACAACATCTTGGTTTTGAACCTTCTCTTTAAGAAAATGAGATTGAACTTCTATGTGTTTAGTTCTATTATGAGTTCATGGGTTCAGAGATAGAGCTATACAGCTCTGATTGTCGCATTGGAGCATTGTTGGACCGATCTGTGGGAATTGCAGACCCTATAGTAGCCTTTTGAGCCAAATTATCTCCCTCACTACTAATGTAGCTGCAACGTATTCGGATTCTGTAGAGGACAACGAAATGCATTGCTGCTTTCTATTGTTCCATGAAATGGGTCCTTCTACAAGGAAACAAATATATCCTGATGTGGATTTCCTGGTATCCACGTCTCCTGCCCAATCTGTATCTGAGTATATGATTAGTGTGAGTGCAGCTTCTGCATTACCATTGTAGCTCAAAGCATAGTGCTTTGAAGCTTGAATGTACTCAGTACTCTTTGTAGAGCTTTCCAATGCTGTAGGCCTGGATTGGACATGTATTGAGATAGTGTGCTTACTGCATATGCTAGATCAGGTCGTGTGCAGATCATAGAATACATTATAGATCCTATGATGGACTGATAAGGATACCTGCACATTGGGCATCCCTCAATGACGACTATAAAAGTGTCTCAAGAGGATGCATGATTGCGTCAGGAGCGGCAATTCTTGGGGTCAACAAGAAGCAGACCATTGTGGCTCAGTCATCCTGCGAAGTAGAGTATGTTGCAGCAATAAACATGGCCAATGAGATAATTTGGCTCAAACAATTCTTGGACAAATTGGGCGAAACAAGGAGAAAACCTCTGGTTTTGTAGATGGACAACAAATCTGCAATACATCTGACGAAAGACCCTGTGTTTCACTCAAGAACGAAACACATGTGAGCAAGTACCACTTGATCAGGAATCTGATTGGCAAGAAGATGTTACAAACCACCTTCATTGGAATGAAAGACATGGTTGCTGACATTTTCACAAAGGCCCTAGACAAAGGTCTATTCGAGAGACAGAGGAGCAATCTTGGAGTTGTCAAGCTATCATGCTTTGAGAGGGAGCTGACACGACACGACACGACATGACACGACATGACACAACACGACACGAGTCGTGCTCCACGAACCAAGAATATCAGCCAAGTACCATGGGGTACAGATATCTGATATGATATCATGATATCATCAGAAGTATTCTAGATCGTGGCTAATATGCCACTCTTGTAATTCCTGATTAGTTGTAGATGTTTAATCTTTCTAATCTGTAAGTTACAAGATGCGACACGAAATTGTTTGCAAACTATATTATTTCCGTTTGATGCATAATATAGTAAGTCATATGCTAGTAAGCAAGACAAGAATCCGAAGCTAAAAAATTCAAAATACAGTCCGCCTGCGTGCGAGACAATTCTGCATAGGATCTATAGATCCAGAAGTTCGCTAGTAAGCGAGACATGAATTCATGAGAGAACTGTATTTCTCTCACGCCAACGCACTGTGTGGATCTGTCGCATAGTGCTCGAAGAATCAAAAAATCAATAGATGATACTGTAGCTATTGTGCACATTATTAATCTGTATGATCGTATGATCTCAAATGTATTTTTGTCTACTACTATTCGTGTGTCTGATTTACTTGCTCTTTTATTCCACACTCTAGTTTGATCTTGTTGAATGCTATCTTTATCTATTAATGTAGATCAGCAGTGTCTGACTACTCTCTGAAGGATTGTAGGAGTGATATAGCTGGCAGTGACCAACGATCATATCTGAATTCCTGACAAAATGATTTCGTTTGCGAATCTTTTTTCGCTTCGCTTCGCTTCGCTTCGCTTCGCTTCGCGATCACCTGGCTATAAGGGTAAATCAATTACACAGATCACCTAGGTTTTGTTTCATTTCGTCCTATTTCATTTCGTCTCATCTCGTCTCATTACAGAGCTTGATTGATCTTGTCGCGAATTCTTTCGCTTCATTTCACGATCTCTTTGCTTCCAGCATGGATCAACGTCAGAGCTCATTTGGGTTTCGTTTCGTTTCGTTTCATTTCGTTTTCTTTCAGATTTTGTCTCGTTTGTTGTGTGATAGGGCTTGATTGATCCAACTCGAACAGAAATAATTTGAGTGTCGCGAAAAGTTTTGCAAATCGTTCGTGATTTAATTTGATCAGTTTGTCACTAGAGTTTTGGCTAGAATTTGCATTTTTCTGAGTGCATTTTTTGCATCACACATGTATGAAAGTCTAACTCTAATAAGCATTAAAGTTTTGTAATTGATTTTCTTTCGTACTTCATTTCAATATATTTTTGGATTAAGGTTTTACATTTCAATATATTTTTGGATCAAGGTTTTACATTCAAGCATTAGAGTTCATTGTAATGTATTGGATGTTAATGAATGTAGTAATCATGTCAGGGTTTGGTAGTGGTGAGAGCTCGAGAACTGATGTTTCAAATTTTTATGCAACACTAACTCTCTAGCAAAAAGAAGAATTACAAAATTTGATGCTCAGCCGAGGCGAGGGTGTGGTCCCTCACAAGCGGTCACGGCTCCCTCACCCGCCCCTTCTGAAGAGTCCTCCATGAATCCCTACTACAACGTGGATTCAGAAGGAAATATAATCACTAATCATATGGGGTGGGTGGTTATGGACCGACTGTATTATTTATTCCAATGCTATTTTGGCGATAGATTATTTATGAAATGGGCTGAACAATATGCAGATCTTAAATCGCAGGTTAGTCTTTGCGGCAGATTTTCACAAGAAGTGGAATTCGACTCAAAAAAAATACATAAACATATGAGCATGTGGATCAGACATCGTCGTGATACAGTACGATGAGCTTATAGGGATGGATTATCCAAATTTCACTAGTGTTCAAGGGAAGATTGGAACAAAGTAAAAAACAACAAAAAAACACCAGATAAGTACAAGGTTCAAAAAGATGCCACAATAGCTAGGATGCATGGAGTAGGCAATCCTAAGCTGGGTTTGAGTGGGAAGACGGCGAGCTTGCAAGCAAGCATGGTAAGTGAATCTAAACTCGAATAGTTTGTCTTTGATTTCATATGATTTTTTTTATTAATATGCATTATGACTAGCTTCTCCATGTTGGATTATTCTCCTTCCTACTAATCGACTAATCGGTTTTTAATCTTCATCCAACAGTTTATCCAGTCTGTAGAATTACAAGTGTTTTTACATAGTCTACAGAAATACACGGAGTTTGACAACAGTGTAGGGAATTTTCTCTTACTACAAAACCTGACACTAAGTTTTTCAATACTTTTGGATGCATTTGCTATAAGAGGTAATGAAAGATCCTTTGAAGACATTACTCTCTGTAGGAAGCTAGTTGGTTCAATCATATATATAACCATCAAAAGACCTTATATAGGCTATTGTGTTAGTAGATTAAGTCAATTCATGCATGATCCTAGTGTGGAGCATTCGAAGCTAGGCAAGACAATATTGAGGTACGTATGGTTCTAGAGATTTTGGCATTGTTTATAGGGGATCATCTCTTAACTTTTTTGGATTTTCAAATTCATACTTCGTAGGAGATCATATGGATAGGAAATCTATAAGTGCACATGCCATTTTTATAGGTGATGGAGCTATCTCATGGATGTCAAAGAAACAAACAACAATCTCTCTATCATCAACCGAAGCAGAGTACAAAGCCTTGACTTCATACACCAAGGAGATGCCATGGATCAAAAGGATGATAATGTATTTTGACTTGATGGAATTTCAAAAGTGTCCAATCATATTTTGTGATAACCTTTCAACTCAAAGTTTGAAAAATAATCTTATTTTTCATGCAAGGAGCAAACATATTGAAGTGGCTTATCATTTTGTGAGAGAATGAGTCATGGCGAAGGACGTAAAGCTTTAAAATGTCTCATCAAGGAAGTGTGTGGCTAATATCTTCACCAAAGAATTAGGAAATGACTTCTTTATGAAGCATAGAACTCAACTTGGAGTATTATCTAAATCTATCCTAAAACTAGTTGAAAAGAGAGTGTGAAAAATATCAACTAGTTATGTTGAGTTTATTTGGCAACTTGAGGCCAATATGCACTTTTTATCTTAGAGATGACTTTATAAAGCTAATAAGGTCTAAGAATAGTGAATTTACTATTTTTGAAAACTTAGGCAAGTTGATAAGGTTTAATATAGACCTCTGTTATTGGCTCAAATACATGCATTGAAGGTTTTGATAAAGATCTAGAAAATTCCATAAGTTGATAAGCTTATGCAAGAACATCCAATAGGGCAAGAGGCTAATATAAATAGGATACAAGCATGGGAGAAACCCATATCTCTCATTCATTCTTATGGAAGATATTGGAGCCTAGTTACATAGATATCAAAAGCCCATATCCATAGTGTGAGAATCAAAATGAGATCCCACATTTTAGTGAAGAAAAGGTTTAGACATATATATATAAACTCATGGGATCATGGGTAGTCATAGGCTTTTTCCTTTTGGGTGACATGTGCATGCCTTTTGATTAATAATGTAGCGATGCCAGTAGCAACATTCGTAAAAGTAAATAATAATAGTACTCCAGCGAGAAATGTTCTCCTCGAAAACTTAACAAGCTTGACGCACAGTATTGGGAGCGAAAAAGACCGTCGAGAGAGAGAGAGAGAGAGAGGGAGGGAGGTGGGAGGGAGGGAGGGGGAACTGGCGATGGCAGACATATAGATGTAGTGCTGACCCTGTGCCTGTGCTCATCGTGCTAGCTCATCCATAGTGATCAGCCAGCGGAAGCGCAGGCCGAGGAGCGAGGGTAAGGGGGCCATTAGAGAGGGTGATCAGAAAGGAGTGCAGCATTGCGAATTAGGTGGAGCAGCTTGAAATGTATTGTGTTGTTGGTGGTAATTCGCCATGAGAGTGCAGAAGGAGGTTCGTCGCAATGTGAGGCCGCAGCAGCTCCGGGACAATCAAGAATGCCCAGCTGAAGTTGCTCTAGGCACGTCTGATCGGGCCATGCCCAATGTCTATGTCAAAGCTCTCTTTGCGTTTCGTGCCCCTGCACCAGTTGGGTTGAGGCTGGAGGAAGGCTTAAGCAAGGCCTTATGCGACTACAGGGAATGGGCAGGCCGAATCCAACGTAATGGTGCTGGGTGGGAGGTTGTGGTTATCAACGACGAAGGTGTGGTTGTTGTTGACGCTTCTTCGGATGGTACAGTCGAGGAGCTTATGCCATTTGATCCTTCCCCGGCTCTTCTTGATTTGGTTCCTAACACAGAAAGAGCTGACGAGCTGATGCTCATTCAGGTCTTACTCCCTAGCTCTTGAGCTAAAATCTGGCTGTTCAAAGAAAATTGCAAGTTTCTTAACATCACAACTATTCATGTCATTTAAGATCGATGTTGTGCAAGGAAAAGTCTGAAATTATGATACTTGAATATCCAAGAGTGCTGATGGCTGAGATCATAATATTTAGACAGGGTTTGTTGCTAAAATATATCAATTTTCTAACCTTGCCAAATTTTCTGTCCACATTTTGTGAGAATTGAGATGAATTTCACTAATGCTTCTGTTATTGTGTAAGAGGTAAAGAGGTGCTGCTCGTTAGGGTAATTGTTCGCTTGCTTGATTCTTAAGTCCAAAACTTAAGCCTGATAGACTTCTACCTTTACTTTTTTCGTTTTTGGTAGGACGGCAGATTGCATCGTGGGATACAGTAGAAAGTTCTAAGCCTGGTACAATGCTAGTGTTCTTGCAGATGATACGCTCAAGTATAATGACCAAAATTTTGTTTCCCTAATGAATGCAGTTGACGAGGTTTTCGTGCCAAGGATTAACAGTGGGTGTTGCATGGCATCATAGACTAGCGGACGGCCAGGGTTTCATGGTTTTCATGAACGAGTGGGTGCGAGCTGTCAAAGGACTTCCGCCGTCCTGTATTCCGGTCCACGATCGCTCGGCTTTGATATCAGACATTGCAAAAATTACTCTTCAAGATGCGCTTCAGGGAGATGTGGTGGATATTAGCGATCCTGAGGAATCCCCATTGCAACCTGCTGTATCGGCTAAGAAGATACACTTCAGCGTCGATAAGTTGGAAAAGCTGAGAAGCAACGTGGATCTAAATGGCGGCTCTGCGCATGAGGAATCGTTCAGCACATTCAAAATCCTGACTGCACACTTATGGCGATGCATCACGAAGTCAAGGAAGATTGAAATAAATACACATACAGGTCTATTGATATCAGTGGATGCTAGGCGAAAGCTACGACCTCCTCTTCCAGATAGCTACTTCGGAAATGTCACCTTCTCTCCATTCCCTTGCACCACAGCGCAGCAGCTTCTAGACAATCCCATCTCCTTCGCTGCCAGCCTTATCCATGCAGCAATCCAAGGCGTGGACGACTTATATATACGATCAACACTCAGCTTCATGGAATGTCAACTGAGTACAACCGAGTCCCAGATGCCACAGAAGCTTTCACCCAACCTGGTGGTGGCGAGCTGGGTGCGCTTCCCACTTTACGAAATGGATTTTGGGTGGGGAAGCCCATGCTTCGCAGGGAACGTGGCCGAGGGTCACGAAGGTGTAGTGGTGTTGCTTCCATCTCACACACGCGATGGAAGTATAGACGCAGTAGTGGAGCTCTTCAAGCCGGAGCTCGTCTCACTAGAAAGCCTGTGCTTCGAAGGCTTAATACCATCGTAGCTGCTTCTATATCACAATTACTACAGCAAGTAGTAACTGCTAACTAGAAGGCTGATGCTGCAACTGTGTGTAGCTACGTACATCTTCACAGTTAAGGCGATCAAAGCTGGATTATCGAACTGTGGAGGCATACTGCAAGTGCCTTTTGTTAAATGCAACAGACCTTTGAAGCCTAGCTCAAATCTCGAATTTTAAGTGTTATCTTATTAAATCAGACGATAAATAGGTAATATTCGTTCATTTACAACATGGCTGCTTCAAGATCTTTGTGTTTTGTTTATGAATCAGATCATACTACCGTACTAACTATGTCATTGACAACATGGGCTGCCTGAAATCGATGTATTTCACCATTCAAATCGGATTATAAAAATATATTATCTACGTCATTGACTACATAATTGTTCAGAAGCACATGTACATGTGCATTATTTCTTAACTTTTTATTAGCTGCTTAGATCAATTAAATACACGTATTACACTGTATTTTTGACAATTTCGAGTGGCTGTGACAATGTCATCGGTCGACCACTGAGACTGAGATCATGCGCCTCATTGCTATCAAACTTAGTGGAGGTGCAGGCGCTAGCAATACCAATAATATAGTATAGTATATATTATCGGAATGTCCTATACACTGATAGTTCTGCTTTGAAGCAAGAATCAAGATCAATCACAGGCGCCATTAAAAGCATAAAGGTAAGTGTGGGACCGTGCTCATGGGATTCGAGAGGCTCGTGCAGACGTAAGTTGGTAGAGTCCAATTCACCTGATGTCCAGGCTGAGTTGTGGAGAAGATTTGGTGCCAACCACGTGCATCAAAACATTTCCTTACATTACAGGTGAGAGTAACTTCTTGCATAAAAAGCTATGTATCCAATTGTCAGGACTCAGGGCGCAGGACCCAGGACTCAGCTGAGTTTTTTTTTAATCCCGTGTATGTCCATTGTCCATCATTCATGCCGTGGATTGTAGTTGTCTTCATCTCTCGTAGAGGACGATTAATTGTCCGAACCGGCTCACCACTTATTTGATGGCATGAACGATACCCCGGTATGTTCATCTCTAATAGAGGACAAGAAGTCCTAACTCCTCATTACTACCACTTATTGGAGGGCAGGGCTTGACTTGGTAAGTTGTCACATATCTCTAAACTTGTAGGTTTCAAAGCAGTTTTCAATTTACAGATTTTGTCACAAGTATTCCAGTTCAGTAAATGTCAACTTTTCCAACATGTGGAGCAATGCATTATAAAGTCTCCGAGGCCAATTGTTCAAATGTCAAGCTTTCCGAAGATCTACATCAATGCTTGAAAATGCCAAGAATCCACTAATTTTACTCACAAACTTCATACATAAAAGTATTATTGTAGTGGGATCCTAGGTAACTATGCTTTCTTTTATGGGTACTCTTGTGGTCTTCTCCACATTCCCTTTTGAGCCTTAAAAGTGGATGATGCTTGAAGGTTATCAATATTGTCAATAAAAAGTCTCATTTCTTCACCAATCCTATAACGGTGGTTCCTTTGACCATGAAGGTATTTAACTTTCTAAGAGGCTTTTTCTTTCTTTCTCATGTTGTAATGCACCCTTCTGTTTTTCCAATATTGCAACTTTGGACAATTGTTCTTCCCTCTTGGCACCATATGACAATCCACCAAACCATTGGTCTTCTCCTCTTCACTTCCATTCCATATCTTATGATAAGCACTACCAAAAGACTTTGCATTTACCCACTTAGATTATTCACGTGCATTCAAACATAGCACATTGCAATAAAATTTCAGGAGGCTTTCAAAATATTTTTTACTTGGAAATTCCATGCAAATTTCAATGTTGAAATGCAATGCTTAGAATAGGAGTGAAATTTGTTTGCAATGTAAATTTTGAGTGGGAAATTATCACACAACCACATATTTTAAATGAGTTTAACGGTTTTGTAAGAATATATTGAGATTTAGTTTGGCATGGAAGTTCCACGTGTGAAAAAAATTCACCAGTTGTTGGGAAGACATAATTAAGTATGGTTAGTAATTTCAACAGATTAATTGCTAGAAAGTATGTTTGACGTAGTTAGATTATTTAGGTTGTCATATATGATTGTCTCCTTTTGCAATTGCAAGAAAGTTGGTGTAGATTTGCCTTTGTGCTCATCATTTAAGAGATTGAAGGTTGATTTAATGTTAACTCATTGACTATGGCATTCAAGAAACACCCAAAAAAAGTTCCTCTTCAACATATGAGCCTCTTGATCGTCCTCCAAATTTTGAGCAATCGGTACTTTAAAAAAAACTATTATGTTATTGACTTGAGCTTATGTCAGTTTGTAGATAACTCTATTTGTCATGTCCATGTGTGGATAAGGGGATTTGAAATAATCCTTGACATAGTATATTGGCCCTTCAACAATCGAGATTATTAATTATGCCTCAAAATTCCATTCAAGGCCAAGCTTGGTGATTAATAACCCTGTAAGGACCCAAACACCATAATTGAACCATATGGAGCTATGCATGGCCTGTGACGTTTAGACGCATGGAGAGATGCTATCAGTTGGGACTTGAGTTAGTGGGCACATGCACATCATGCACATGCACATGGGAGCTATGCATGGCCTGTGACATTTAGACGCATGGAGAGATGCTATCAGTTGGGACTTGAGTTAGTGGGCACATGCACATAGCTCCTCTTGCATATATCTAAGAGGAGAACTTCGCCCTCTTGACTTTTGGATAAATCCAGTTTACTCTCTCTCTCTCTCTCTCTCTCTCTCTCTCTCTCTCTCTCTCTCTCTCTCTCTCTCTCTCTCTCTCTCTCTCTCTCTCTCTCTCTCTCTCTCTCTCTCCTCCCTTTGTGTTTGCTGGTGGAGCTTAGGTGACTGATTCTATGCTTCTTATAAGAGAAGCTCCTTAGATCCTGCTTACAAATCCTAAACACAAAAGGATAACACACTATAAAGAAACCACCCAACCAAGTAGAAGCATCCTGGGCACATAGCCATGCATAGCCCTATGTTCCCTAAACATAGATTCACCTAGAATGAAGTCCTATGCATGGACCAACTATTCATGGAATTGCTATTGATAACTCTACACATGCATACACTGTCTCATACCTTGTCTAAACTCCATTTAGTGTGTTCTAGGCCTCACAAGGATATTAGTTACTTTCGGGTCATGTCCAATATGACGTGGCATAACTAACAGCTTGTTTCGCTAGTAGGAGTATACTGTATCCTATGTATTGGTCATGGACATAACATTCTTCCCTCCTTAAATCGTTTCTATCCTTAGAAACTAAAATTTGAGAAATTCTTCTTTATGCTATCAACTCTCTCCCATGAATCATCATCCTTAGTACGACCCTTCCACCGAATTAAGCACTGAGAGATAGAACGATTTCTCAATTGTTTATCTCTAGTTCTAAGCACTTTCTCAGGTTCCAAAGGTACATTAAGTGACAAATCTTTCAAATGGCATAAATTCTCATCCGATCCAACTGTATCACCATCATGTAAACTTAGTTTCAAACGATTTACATGAAACACTGTGTGTGCAGTCGATTTTCCTTGAAGATCGAGTTCATACGCCAAAGAACCAATTCTACGTCCAATCCTGAAAGGTCCACGATAACGGGTAGACAGCTTATAATGCTTCCCTGTACGTAACGTCTTAGAATCTTTTGAAATCCTAAGATATACCCAGTCATCAACTTTAAAATCTCTTGGAGATCTCTTAAGATCAGTATAGTGTTTAGCTCTATCCTGAGCACTCCGGATACTATCCTTAGCCACTTGCAACATTTCTTGCATATCATGCAAAAAATCAGCAACCTTCTGGATCTTAACAAACTTCGTCTCAACATTTACTGGAGATCTAGGTTGAAAACTGTACATAAGCATAAAAGGACTGTAACCTGTAGCAGAACTCAACCAGTGGGAGATAATTTTCCCAATGAGATTGCTTGTGAGAAACATACGTCCTCAATATATCTTCCATAGTTTGATTAGTCTTTCTATCTGGCCATCTGATTTAGGATGATCAGAAGAACTCAAACTCAAAGAAGTTTCCAGTTTATGGAATACTGCTGACCAAAAGTGACCTGTGAATTTAGGATCTCTATCACTAACAATGTCACTTGGCAGGCCATACAACCGAAATAATCTTTCAACAAAGATCTGGGCTAAATCAGAAGTCTTTATAGTTGACTTGACTGGTATGAATGCAACTAACTTATTTAACCGATCCACTACAACCCAAACAGAATCATTTTGCCATTGGTCTTTAGAAGTCCAACTACAACATCCATAGATATGCTTTCCCATTTCTTATCTGGGATATCTAACAGATGCAACAAACCACCAGCCTTATGGCATTCAGCCTTTGCCAGTTGACAGGGCTTGTATTTAACAACATATGACTCAACATATGGCTTGAGCTTTGGCCAGTAAAATTTCCTCTTAACCAAGTCCAGAGTCCTGTGTATATTGGGATGTCCTGCACAGGGTATGTCATGACATTCAAACAAATTCTTCTGCTTGAGCTCATCATCACTAGGTACGCAAAATTTCCCATTCCGAAATAGTAATCCATCTCAAATGGTGAACTGTTCCACAATCTTCTTATCTTTCTTAGTTAGTTGAGTCCCCTGTGTTTCTAACTCAACACTGTCCACATTTCTTCCGGTCTGAACAATGTTCCAAATGTGACCAAAATGGGAATCTGATTCATATTTTCCTCTCTGTAAAATATATAGATCCGTAGAAATTTGGGTGAATGACAACTCGTTCAGTTCACCGATCCGACGTAAAGCATCTGCAACTTGATTAGAGCAGCCTCTTATGTAACAGATTTCATGATCAGATTCTTGCATCAATTCAGCCCATCGAGCTTTTCTCCCCCGAAGATCATGTTGATTACAAAAATACTTAAGATGCTGGTGATCCGTATACACTACAAACTTACTACCATATAAGTAGTGTCTCCAGGTTTTAAGTACATGGACTACAACAAACAATTTCTTTTCCTGCGTAGTATAACGCAACTGAGGACCAGTGAAGTTTTTGATTTCAAACGCTAGTGGCCTATCCATTTGTAATAGAACTGCTCCAACTGCAACATCACTTGTGTCCATTCTCACGACGTAAGGTAAATCTGGATTTGCAATTTGTAACACGAGAGCTGAAACAATCATTGTTTTAAGTTTCTCAAAACACTAATTCAATTCCTCGTTCCAAATAATAGGCGGACTAGGTTGATTCCTCTTTTTCTTTTTATAAACAAATCCTTTTGTCAGATTATTAAGCGGTGCTGCTAACTTAACATAATCCTCAAGAAATCTCTTGAAGAAAAGTGTAAAACCTAAAAAAGACTTTACCTGCCTCACAGTTTTCGGAATTGGACACTCAATCACAATCTTGATTTTATCCTCGTCAATCTTGATCCCATTTACTGTGACCTTATGACCGAGATAAAGCAACTCTTGCTTAAAGAATTCACACTTGGACTCTTTAGCATAGAGTAACTCCTGATGGAGTTTCATCAAGACGATTCTTAAGTGTTCTACGTGTTCCACCAAGGATTTACTATAAACAAGAATGTCGTTTAAGAAAACTACCACAAACTTCCCCAAATATGGACGAAGTAAATCGTTCATCATTTGTGGGAACGTTGCTGGAGTATTCGTTAATCCAAATGGCAACACTAGAAATTCATACTGACCAAATTTAGAACGAACTCCTGTCTTTTGGACATTTTCCAACATAATTCTTATTTGATGGTACCTTGTCCTGAGATCTATCTTGGTGAAATACCGTGCTCCACCCAAGCGATCTACAAGGTCATCCATCCTGGGTAATGGATACTTATTCTTTATAGTCACTTTATTAAGCCCCTTGTAATCTACACACATCCGAAAACCTCCATCTTTCTTCGCTTTAAGAAGAATAGGAGCACCCCATCGTGATTTACTAGGTTGTATTGAAGTCATCAATTTGACTTGATTCAAAAGAACGCCATTTGCTGATCTCTCATCTAATTACGATTATTCATATCATTGAGTGCCGTACTCAAATGCTGACAAATCAACATATAAGATGGCGCACTTGGATATGCAGCTTGATTTGAAGTTTCTTCGGCCATCTCGATAAATCTATTTTGGAAATTACTAAATTTAGTTAATATCTGATTAACTCATAGTGAAGTACTGTCGGCCAATAAATTGACTGAAATTGACTCCAGTATGGTCAAATCACTATTTTTAGTCAATTTCATAGACATTACAAGAAACTGGAAAAAACTAAAAATTTCGAGTTTTCGCACTTTTAATTTTTTTTTAAAATTTTTACGTTTTCCAAAAATTCATAAAAAATCACATTCAGTTATTAAGCAATCGAAATCGAAAATTCGATTCACTGTTCGATTCTTAATTTTACTCCATTAATGTTGTTCAGGCATGCAAGACATGTGACATTAAACTGATTTTTTACCTTACGAAAATTTATGTAAAAATTCAGTTCTACGAAAATTGTCAGCTATAAAATCCAGTTTTGTATCTAACCGTCAGAGTACATGCGTATGGCCACTCAAAACAGGTCTAAACTACTCATGCATGTCAGAATCACTCTAAGAAACCACATGCAGACATTCCATGCAAGCACAGTACCTCAAAATAGGAAATTGTCATGCATGCAATCAGAACAATTGGAAATTTTACCAATTTTGCTCACAAAATTGCAAAACTTCAGATGCTCATATCTTTGGCTACAAGACACCAAATTGGGTGCTGTAAAGCTCAGTACAGAGGGAGACTCAGTGAATAAGACACTTGCCACATCAGCTTGCCACCTAGGACTCACACGTGCGAGTTCAGAACATCAATTAAGCTGTAGGAGGGCACACTTTTTCAAGACCAATATGTCAAAAAACATGCAAACACTCAACCAAGCCTAAAAGTGATGATCCAAACAGTCTTAAATGGTCTCTAAGAGTTCCATGAAGCCTTCATACAGATCCTATGAAGCATTATGGATTGAGAACCATGAATTCTTGGTTTCTAGAAGTCAAAATTGCTACAAAATTGATGGAATTGAAACATAAGCCTCTACCCATCAATTTACAGTCATCCTAGAAAAAGTTCGGAATGATCCCCTTATGGATCTAGAGAAATCCGTCCCCCAAAATTCACCAAAATTAGTCAATTTTTGACACGACTTCCAACAAACCCATTTACTGGAATTCTTGGCTCTAACTTCTAGGACAGCTTCAAAAGACTTGCTGGAAATTTCAGATCCTTCACTAGTTTTGAGCTACACATGCTAAAACTCCAAAAAAGACACCAAAATTGATTTCCTAGCACAATTCACCATAAACCACAATGAATTTGAGAGAGATATGGAACATGCAAATTGAATTAGTCCAGAATAATGAGGCATAACTAACAATCTTGTGTATTGGAGTACCGTGTATACAAGTCTAGATTTATGCTGAATCCTATGTGCAGGATGTTGAGGTAGTGATCTTATGACCGAGATAAACCAGTTCATGCTTAAAGAATTCCCACTTGGATTCTTGGGCTTGATTGTCAGATCATGCCACCATGATAATGCCTTGCTACATAGAAATAACACGATGCTTTCAATCTTTTTCTCCTCAAGAAGACCGTGAAGATTAAAATAGCAACCCCTCTTGATGAGCCAATTGTGAAAATTATAGATCCAAAACACAACTAATGGATCTAAGATCTTGGGCCAATTTGGTATGCACATCTAGATTTAGTCACAAGATAGAATTCATCAAGATTAGCATGCTAGAATTGCATAAATCACTAAGATCTGATAATGAACATGAAAATATAGTATGGTATTGTCCCTGTCCATACAACAGCAACAAAAGGCTGTCCTTCACATGTGTGGAACCCGTATCAACCATAAAATCAACATTCTACACATAGAAAACCAATATATCAAGAGATAAACACAAGAGATGGACAGAGAAATTCAAGAGATGAATTCTCCATATGAAATGGGAATACAATGATATGTTCTCGATGATGAAACTGCTATTTATAGCTACCAAAATGTCATTTGGCCATTTGCCAATAGTATGCTCTAAAATGGCAACTTCTAGGTACTTAGCCAAAAACCTAGAAAAACTAGTCCAAATGCAATGTAGAATGGGTCCAAACATGACCTCATCTACTTACATACTTTCCAAAAAAAGTAAAACCACTATGTAGGCGTTTATTTACAAATATGAAACTATCTCTAACTTGAGATTTCATTTTGGCCTCCAAAAGTAACAAATAAAGGAACCAAACTAGTTGACAATTTTTCACACTCCCTCTTCAACTAGTTTTAGCATAGATTTAGATAGAAATCCAATTGAGGTTCTATGCTTCATAAACAAGTCTTTTCCCAATGCTTTGCTAAAGATATCAGCCACACACTCCCTTGAAGAAACATGTTGAAGCTCCACCTCCTTTGCCATGACTTGTTCTCTCACAAAATGATAAGCAACTTCGATATGTGTACTCCTTCCATGAAAAATAAGATTGCTTGCAAATCTTTGGGCTGAAAGGTTATCACAAAAGATGATTGGACTCTCTGAAAGATTAGCCACGACCTAAAGTGTATCTACTGGTGTCATGCCATCAGATCAGACATCTGTACTTCTGGGTACTTCCATGATCTCACTGGTACTCTTTGGAGCGTCAAGGACAGGAGAAGGTTTCACGATGTTGGTTTCGTTTCCATCGTTGGTTCCATTTCCATCATTAATTTCATTTTTGGTTGTCTGCATTTTCTCGTACTAGACCGCAAAAGTTCTTGTGTTAGACCAAAAAGATTCTCGTTCATGAATCTTTCGTGTTCACGAACCGTTCATGTTCATCTCCTTTAAATTTCGTGTTCGCGATCCGTTCCTGTTCGTCTCCTTTGACTTTTGTGTTTGCGAACCGTTCGTCTTCGTGTTTCATGTTAGGCGGAGGGCTGAAAGCTAGCAAGGCTTTGTAGTTAGAAACATTCTGTTTCTTCAGCCCCCTCTCAAAGCATGATAGCTTTACGATCCCGAGACTGTTCCTCTGTCTCTCAAAGAGTCCTTTGTCCAGGGCTTTGGTGAAGATGTCAGCAACCATGTCTTTTGTTTCGATGAAGATGGTCTGCAACATGTTCTTTTCAATTAGATCCCTGATCAAGTGATACTTGATCGCAATGTGCTCCGTTCTGGAATGTAACACATGATCTTTTGTCAGGAGTATTGCAGAGGTGTTGTCTATTTGCAAGACTAGAGACTCATTCCTTGTTTCGCCCAATTCGTCCAGGAACTACCTTAGCCAGATTATCTTGTTGGCCATCTTTGCTGCTACAACATATTCTGCTTCTCAAGATGAGTGGGCCACGATGGTCTGCTTCTTGCTGACCCAGAGAACTGCTACTCCTGATGCAATGGTGCACCCTCTTGAGATGCTCTTACAGTCGTCCTTGAGGGATGCCCAGCTTGCATCGCTGTAGGAAAGCATCTTGAAACCTGCATTACGACAATAGCAAAATCTATAATCTCTCGTTAATTGAAGATATTGCAAAATTTGTTTTGCAACAATGATGATTTGCCCATCTGTAACTCTGACATATACATTGGAATTAGCCAACAGAGGCTTGAATCCTAATGATTTTAGAGCTTGATCTTTCTTTTTGTACCATTGTCGGATTGATTATTTCAGACCGTCGATACTTCTGTGCATTCTGCATGCATAGTCAGGAAGTGAATTCGAGACATATCTTTGGGGTTGATCCATATAGACCTCTTCGTCTAGTTTGCCATGTAAGAACGCTGTCTTCTCATCCACAATGTGGATCTTGAGGTCATAAGCTGCTGCATATGCAAATAACAGACATAGGGATGAATGTTTGACGACAGGAGAGAAGGTTTCAGACCAGTCAATACCATATCTCTGAGTGAATTCCTTCGCTACCAGTCTTGCCTTGTATTTCATCACATTCTCATCTGGTCCATATTTGAGCTTGAAAACCCATTTGTATTGGTCATCCTAGACTCATGAGCCACCTCACACTTCATGACATCAAGATGAATAATGTTTGATTTCAGAAATGTAGATCCTTTAAGATTCATAGTTCTTGGAGATGGATCTAGATATCAAGTGAATGGTATTGGTTCACTATGGCTCAACACCAACGGCAAAGATAGATGACTCGAAGATGTTTTGTTTGTGTCTACTCTGCAACAAGACTTGCTCTCTATAGCAAGAATAGCAGATGCAGAGATGTGTGTGACATTTTCTGACGAAACATGCAACATGATTGACGCCAATACCAGTACTCTGATTGCTCAAGACAGAAGGAAAGAAAACCTATATCATATGAAGGTACGCCTACCTGCAGATCAGGTGCATCAGACTCATGATGACTCGTCAGACACTCTGTGGCACAAAAGACTCTGCCACATGAACTCAATGGCACTTTATCAAGCAAGCCAGCATGGAGCAATAACAGGGGTCAGCATCTCGAATGCAACTAGTTCGACCACCTATGATGCATGTTTGAAAGGCCAGATGTCACGCACTCCATTCATCAAAGACTCCTATAGAACGACCAAGATTCTAGAGTTAGTGCATTTTGACATCTGCAGACCATTCAATGTGATCTCAGTAGGAGGTTCAAAATATTATATAACCTTCATTGATGACTATAGTAAATTTGCCAGAGTGTATTTCATTCTGAGTAAATCTGAAGCACTTGACAAATTCACATAATATGTGAATTGGGCTGAAAGATGTACAGACGGCAAAGTGAAGCATATCAAAACCGATCGAGGTGGCGAATACATCTCGAATCGCTTCACTGACTTCTGCAATGATCGTGGCATCATTCATAGAAGGACTGCAGCCTACACACCGCAACACAATGGTGTTGTTGAACGAAAGAATTGGACGCTGATGGAAGCAGCCAGATGCATGATGGCCTACTCGAAAGCTCCAAGGGCACTATGGGCTAAAGCAGTAGCTATAGCCGCATACATCCAAAATAGGACAGGAAAGTCTGGCGTCCCTCACACGACACCACATGAGTTGTGGTGGGGTAGAAAGCCCAACCTGTCTCACGTCAGAGTCTTTGGCTGTGCAACTTATGCACATATTCCTGATAAGCTTCGAAAGAAGCTTGATGAGAAAGCCGAGCAGGGATTTCTGGTAGGTTATGACAACAATTCGTCATACTACAGAATCTACATGCCAAACATGAACACTGTCAAAACAGTGAGAGATGTCAGATTCGATGAGAGCAGGATAATGGCCAATGACGATCCTGTCAGTTACAAAGTTTTGGAGAAACAATATTACGACCTGCCGCCAATGACAGAGGGAGCAGAGGATGAATACAAAAACAAAGATTTTTGAGTCGTCTCCCATTCGAACAACAAATTAGAAGAAGAAAGATTCGAGAAGCAACCTCCTGCCGTAGTTCATGTAAGCCAAGATGGTTCCGAACCAAGCAGAGCAGACAAAGGCAAAGGCATAGTTGTTCCAGGAGGATCTCCTAGAAGGTTGACAAGACCACGAAGAGCGCCAGCAAGATATATGCCAGGCAGCTCAGCTTCCATATCATAAGAGTTATGCGGATTTAGTGGTGAACCACAGACTTTCGAGGAAGTGATTGAAAGTCCAAAAAAGGATAGATGGATCCAAGCCATGAACGAAGAGATGGAGTCCATGAGGAAGAACTAGGTATGGACGTTGCAGTTGTTACCACATAAGCGCAAGCATCTCATTCTTAGAGTAGATGCTGATTTTTCCACATTGGCATGATTGGTGATATGTTGTCTTTCTACCCAAGATCATTTTATGGATTTGGATCTCTGTTGATCTGATATCCTTCACATCAATTTCATTTGATCATATATATGTTGTTTTATCAAGATCTTATTGAGTTTGCATCTTCTATGTGTAGTAGATGATAGATTTCTAGATTGTCAATGGTGTTTGATGTGTTGTAGTTCATAACCAAAGATCAAAGGGACATATTGGATCTTAGTGATCTGATATGGTATCAGAGCTATTGTTTCAGGTTATTGAAGGAT
>CM055104.1:41943232-42028232 GCA_029204225.1 Diphasiastrum complanatum
TTTTTGAGACTGTTAAAGACAAAAAAAAAAAAAAAATGAGGTCCTTCTAGAACAATTTAAAAGACATCACTTTAAGGCCAAGGCTGAGAAGAAGGTTAGAGAAAGATTGGCGCGAGATGAAACTATCGCAAAGAAGGATCATACTGAGACCTACATTTTCAAAAGTGTCAATGATCAACTATGTTTCGATACATTAGAAGAAGGCGACTATAGAGAAATTGCCAAAATTTTGAAGAAAAGGCCTTACACATTGAGTATTGTAGATATTTCGTACGGCTTCCAAATGAAAGAATCATTAAATGATGATTACTGAAATTTATTGTGTGATGAAGAACTTCCTACTCTCCTATATGGATGCTGTTGTTTTGTATTCAAGCTGGCAATTCGTTGGGGTTCAAAAAGCCCTTTTGATATTTTGCAATGTTAGAATAGAGAATGTTGTATGGTAATTTTTCAACACTAGTAATTTGTTTTAATTTTAAAATTTTGAGATATTCTATGCTCAGTAAAGGTTTCATTTTTGCATTAACATAATTGTTTGTTATTTGTTTTCTAAAATAATTAATTATTTTATATGTTTAGCATAGGTTTTATGTTTGCATTATCATAATTGTTTGTTATGTATTTTCTAAAATGCTTATTTGTTGTCATTTTTTCCAAGTACAAACCCAATGTCAAAAACTCAGGTGGTTCGAGGCTTTGCAATGAAATCGAATATATAACCATTTGTTATTATTCATTAGACAACAAATGCTCAATGTTACATTATAACACCCACCGGACTGACAAGTTTTGGCAACTTGTTCAAAACCCAACAATCAAAAGCCACAATAGTTAACTATTTGAGTGAATTTTGTTTTGCATCTAGCTAATTAGGTGCTAGATTTATTTAGCAATACCAAAACTACTAGCGCATGTGTTGGGTCCATCCACTCCATCAACATATGGTGACAACTTCCCATGACTACATAGTTTGCAAGAAAGGATGTACTTTGTCCAACTTCTTTGACATCTCCATCAGAGTCACATTTTGTAGAAAAAAAAAAAAAGTGTATGTCCTCCATAGGTTGGACCATGTAAGACTCCCCACCCATAGCCCCTTTGAATGTATGTGAGAAGAGATGATGACTTCATCCTTGCATGGAACTTTCATCAATAAATTCTTCATAAGTACCTAGCAAGATCACCTTTGCTTCTTTCTCAAAAATTTGGATGGTCTTGTCTTGTGTTGTAAAACTATATTTTTTCTAATGCCAACTGCTTCCAACTAATCACTATTTTTAGCCAAACATGACAACCGGTTTTGGGATGTGCGAGAAGTCCATATGCAGATTTACCCAATGGTTATAAAGATTAACAAAATCTTAATAACCGACGATTTTATGTTGGTGTAAGGCCACTATCATTTAGATCAATGGGATATCAAAAAGAGTTTTAAATTAACCCTATATAGAACATAGTTTATGTCCTTTTATTTGGAGTTTGTGAAGAGGTACTATTGAGGCATGTAGCATGCCATAATCATGTGTCTTGTGCTCTTTCTCATGCATTAGAATCATACACTGGAACATCACCCTGCATAGAAACAACTACCAAGCTAGTTGATATAGATCAGCTAACAAATGCCTGTGATCAAGCTTTGAATAATCATTTGTGGAAATTAGCCATCAATTATTTATCTTGAAGATCCTTGCATTCCAATCATGCACTGACTGCTTAATTGTTCAACTTTTGCAGCCAAGGTAGAAATTCAGGCAAATAATGCTTTGCAATTAATGCCATACAAGAAACTATGCTTGTCTTTCTGATACAGCATTCTCAAAAGCCACAGAGGCTATCTATTGTCATAGAACCATTACTCCTTTGCTATCATATCTTCAGGTAAAACAAACCTCAGACTTTGCAGAATCCTAGAGCTAAAATTCAAAAGACAGGGCAAAACTCAAAGATCTGTCAATTGAGCCATCTATACATGCTGAAATACAAATAACCTTGCTTATCCTTCTGATGCAGCATATTCAAAAGCCAGAGAGGCTATCTGCTGTCATAGAAGTTAGAACTATATCCTTGCTGTTATATCTTCAGTATTTACTCTTACAAAACAAACCTCAAACTATGTTGATTCCTGGAGCTAAATTCAAAGGACGAGGCAACACTCAAAGATCTATTAATTGGGCCATCTTTACATGCAGAAATGAGAAAGCTTGAAATGGTTGCTCTACGAGAAATAGAAGCTGCTCTCAGACATTTCTGGAGTGATCATCCCATGAGTTGTACAGTTTTCCACCAGCTATTCTGTAGTGATGGAAAAAGTGCACAACTTTAGTGACAAGCCCAGCTAGTTTTCTGGTAGGATTTTCATCAAATTTCATGTTTGCTTGAAGGATATATGCTGAAATTGGTGTCAGTCTTGCCTCTGACCAGTTGTCGTCCAGTTGTCGTGCTTTGTTAGAACGAAAAGAGGCTTTCTGCTATGTAGAACAGCGACAGCAGAAGCAAACGCTTGCAAGGGAGTAATAGGAGCTTTGAACCCAACTGCAAACAGGCCTTCACGGACTTGGGCCAAGCTCATCCAAACTCCCTCCTGTTTTCGTACCTTGTATTCAGAAGCAACGCATTAGATTGTATCAAATCTAGTCTTCTGGGTCTGAAGCAACTACAACTTCTCTTGCAATTCGCCAGCACAAGGTATCCGTGCTCAACATTGAAAATTGAACAAGCAACAACAATACTAGCTGAAGAACCTTTTCCAGAAACTAGACACAAATCAAGGTAGTTCCTTAGATGCAGTTCGTTGTAAATTTTTGTGTTATAATTATCTGACAAGCTTCACAATGCTAAGACAGGACTCATTGATCCATTTTTGTTGTTTGAGCCTTGAGGTCATGCAATTTGACAAAACCAAGTGAATTCAGCTAGAGTGCATACTCATATTCTTTCAAAACTGCGGATCAAAATCATATAGAAAACTTTGTGCATTTATCATGCAAACCTGCTATCCGTTGCACAGACCTTATGCATTCTCTTAGAAAACTGATAGAGCACTGGCAGTGCGCCAGTGAGCCAAAACCTTCATCAGAACGTATTAGAGCAGGTAATTTGGTGTATACCTGAAAGCAGATGGTTGGAAAATTATTTGAAGTTTCTGACTTCGCAGCAGATTGCTGAGCTGATTTTGGTGCTTCTTCTGGTTGGCCATTGAGAATGGTCAAGCCACATCCCAGATCCCAGCTTCCACAATCACACTTCCCACCGGATCGCCATCTGTCGATGAGGGGCATCGGTCCACATGATCCTTTCATGGGTCGACCATGATCACCGGCGGGAAGAATTAAAGTTATGCTCGACAAATCACTGCTTGTTTGAAAATGCTGATCTTGCATTCCACATCTCACTTCTGCATTGTCTGAATCCAATTCAAGCTCCGTCCTTGATTCTATCTGTGATTCCACACTAGGTACAGTAGGCATGCCCTTGATTCTTGGACAGACGTCACCCCTTAGCGTGCTCTTGATGTTTGTGCTATTTGCAAAATCTTCTGACAATGTCTCCAACCTCCGATCATTATCAATTCTTTTGGGATTGAGATACTTCAAGATTGGAGCTACATTGGAATTTGATGCAGGGGTTGTTGATGAACCAAGAACTGTGCTTTTATTGCAAGGGAACCGAATCACCACAGCTGCAATCTCCGAATGGGTCTCCTCCGTTTGCCTGGGACATGATCTAGAGTGGTGAGCTGAGTAGGTATTCATACCATTTCGGGTTCTTGGAGGAGTGCAATGAAGGGAATGCACGCTTGTGAAATTTGTCGCTGTACCTATTTTGTGTACCTTTGGAGTAGAAGCCATTCTCCTTGTAACCATTCTAAGGGGAACAAGCCTTGAAGAGACACGAGGACTGACTGCCGAACCACTGTATAATATGCTAGGGTTATATACCGAACCATAAACTATTGGGTTTGGACTAGAGACAGGTGAAATCTGTGGCTGCAAAGATCTCTCCCACGAAGAGTATAAAATTCTTTTGCTTGAATTTGAAGGAGTGGCATTAATAGCAACGCTTGCGCCTCCCTCTAAAATCACAAACTCCAAGTGCATATACTGCTTTGCTTCTGATTTGCAGGTGTTTGCATCCTCCCTGAATCTGCAGGAAGCTTTCATCTTTCCCACAAAAGATAGCTCGACATTTTCGAATTTGTTCCAATTCTCCCAGTTTACTTTCGTGTTTCCATGATTCTTCCAGGAGTATAATACATATGCAAGATCTCCATCACACGAGGTTGCACCAACGACTTTGGCAATGAGTACATTTCGACAATCTTCCATGATAAACGCATAACTTGGAACGCCATCCATATCCGAGCAATATAAGCGAGAATGCACGGCAAAAGTGCCTGCAGTGCAATTTCTCGAAACTGAATGGTTTGCAACAACTTTTACAGGAGAAGCTGTAGCTAGCTTTCGCGACCCAGTTGACATTTTTGAATGCAGGCATCCACTATTGCTGCATTCAATAGGTACATTTGCAATACGCACATCCGGTGTCACATTGGGGGACACATTCTCATTCTTTGATGATGGCGTGCCTGCAAATAATTTCTTGATTGCGTTGAAAATTGCCCGATTTGAGACTCTTTTGGATACTCTTTTTAGCGCCATCGCAGCAATTTTTCCTCTAGCAAGGGATGTATCTCTTGTGTCATCAGTTCTGCAAGCATTTTCTGATGCTAGAACCAGTACTGCTTCAGAGCCTTTTTTTAGCTGCTTATCAATCCCGGTATCTTTCAATCCGGAAAACCTTGCCATGGATAGCATATCACAGCTGGTTTCCCATTGGAGATTGTCCAGGGACGTTGATCTTCTGAAACGTGACCTTGAAGATATAGGTTTCACTGCTGAGTTTATTTTTCTACTTAAAATCTCATCAGTTCTGTTGAAGCTGGGTGTTCTAGGATTATTGAGACCATTCTCGCATTCGTCTTTACCCTTTGTTATGCTGGTAGTTGGCTTGGTTAGTTCATCATCAGAAAATTCACATTCGCCTAGAGATGGGGGTGAATAATCTGCATGACTTGAGCTCAGCGAACGTTGATGGCTGAACTCAGTCTCCATATTTCTGACTCGTTCTATTTTGTTGGGAGAGAGATAAACTGGAAACAAATTATCATCACAGAGATCAGAAGAAATCTGTTTTGGTTTCTCATGGTAGGACTTCGAATGCTCCCAGATTCTTCCCTTGCCAACAGCATAAAAATCAACAGTTCCATCCAGCAAGATCTCCTGATTGACTATATCATCTTTGGAAGAGAGGTGATCATCTGCACGATCGTATTTGATAAGATCCTGAGACAAAAGTTCAAGTTTCTTTTCTTGATTCATCCAGTCAAGAAGGGTAAGAGGCTTGTCTCTCGGTATATCTTCGTGGCATATCCTATTCTCCACATCACTGTCCCAGTTTGAGCTTCCCTTCCAATATTCTCGAAATCCAAACAGATCTTCTCTTATTTGATTTTCATCAAACTTCTTGGATTTCTCGAACAAAGGATTCATATTATACTCCATGAACTGCTGGTCAAGGAGTTTCTGATGTGTATCTGAGCAAGCTGTAGAAGGAAGATGCATTGCGTGAAGTCCATAAGAAGTGGGTAATGTAGCTGCTGGCATTTCAAGTTCAGACTTAGAAGAAAAGGATGAAGAATCTAGCGTAGAAAAGAGAGACGAGCTTCTGCTTGTTGCAGGAGAGGTGAAGTCTTGTCCAAAGTAAAAAGGCTCCATGCAGTCATGCGCGGATGAGCAACAGCCACGAGGCTTTAGTGCTAAATTTCTTTCAAGTAGCCGTTCCTCCCCAGGATCGTCCTGGAAGGCTAGAGCAACGACTCCTGAATCAAATTGCTTTTCGCCTTTCTGTTTTAGGCCTGAATATTGTACATTAGAACTCCTCATCTGGTCTTAGCTGATATCTATCAACTGAAGCAACAATCCTGTTTTCCAAAAAAACTCTGGACTCCTTAGATCTAGCAACTCCTCCGAGATATTGAATTGATTTCTGATGGTGCTCCAAAAGTTCTGAATTTAATCAGCTTTAATGACGTTATCTTTGCCTTCTACTTGTGCTTCATCTTTCTGATGATTAGACTATAATTCTGAAGAGAAAGATTCACGAGGGGAACAAAGCTCGATGATGTGAAAGCCATTCGCTCAAAAGGCTGCAAAAGTTAGAATTTGCGTTCCTATATGCAGTATGATAGCTTCATCACTGTCTTTCCGTAAACAGCAACGATTTAAAGCCAAAAATCCAGGAGTCGTCAACAGACAGATGATCCACATCAACACCGTGCTATGTTGTTGTCACTGTATATGAGGCAGTGCCTGCATATACGGTCGACTTGAATCGCCTGATTCAAGTCTATTTTAAGAAGACGCTATTTACAAGTAGTACTCTAGCTTCCATAACTAGATCACTTTTTTTCCAACAACTCCTAATCAAGCTGGATCAGAAGCAAGCAAGCGCTGATTCTAATGCTTCATTATCTCCTCATTTTCGTGAAAAACAGGTAGCTGAACAGCATTCAGCATTGCATCATCAAAGCTTTTAGTAGCTGAACAACATTCAGCATTGCATCATCAAAACTTTCAGTAGCTGAACAACATCCAGCATTCAATCATGGAAGCCTTTAAATTGCAATATGACAGGGAAACAAATGCATGCCCCTATGGGTAGTGGGTAACTTGACTGAATTCAAACAAAGAGAACTGGAGATTGATCCTTCAGCAGAAAACAAGCAAACCCAATTTTCTTTCTCTCTTCCCTGGCTCTGAGGATTTGGGGAGAATCAGAAGAATGATAATGACAGCTTAGTTTTTAGTTACAAGTGAAGAAGAGATCAAGCCTGGGAAGTATCCTGGGATCAGAGCTGAGGACATGCTGCTTTTCATGCAGATCATGCATGATGCAGCAACTCCAAAGACAAGAAAACTGGAGCTGCTACACCTAGGCTAATACACGTGAATTTGAGCTCAGACTTTATAAGCTTCCGAGATTGTTTTTTGTTGTTTGTGTATAAAAACATGTAAATTCATGATCATCAAATTCAATAGCTCTCTTTTACTTTAACTTTGATCATATGTGGTTGCTTATCCTTGATCACTAGGTGTTGACCTAGAGAGTATTATGAAGTTCCATTGCAATATTGGGGTTTAACAATTTGGATATGCATTCTAACTTGTGTAAGAATTTGAATTTGTAGGCCATGTAGGTTGGCAAATTGGTCCTCATCTTGGAGGAGGATAGCCCAACATCACAAAAGATCAAGTGACATACACTATGATGTGGTCCCATGAGATGGCTCCTCATTGTCCCACAAGCAAGAACTAGAGAAGTCACCAATCATAGAGATAAAGAGAAACTGAATGATGCCTCATTCCTCATATTGCCAATCTTTTGATAGTTAGTACCTCAAGTGGCCTCGTGCCCTTGAGGTTGGGAGGCTAGGGTTGGGAGGTTGGGAGGCTAGGGTTGGTGTGCATGATTTTTAACGAGCATGAAAAGGCAAGCATTATATTGCATAATCCATGTGTGAGGGAGCATTTATGGACTTGTTTGAGTGCAAATAACTATTATTTAGTGAGGTATTGTATGAGTGGTAAATACAATATTTTTATCAACATGGACCCACCAAAGAAGGCAATATCTAATGCAACACACATTTCATGTGTAGAGGTGCATTTGTTTATAAGTAATAGCTTCATTGAGCACTTGTAAAAAAAAAAAGATCCATTTGCATTGATAAACATTGATGAAATACAATTTTGCATTGATAGACTTTAATGCCAACTAGACAGAGTTTTCACAATAGTCATACAAAACAACGGAGCTACGTATTTTGCATGGCAGTGGTGGTGTAGTAGCCATCTAATGGAGATGGGCAATAATACCACTTCTTTTTCAAAAACAATGGTATCATTGCCCACCCTTAGATGTGTGGGCCTCAACCACTGCCACAATAGTGGTGGTGCTAAACACACTCTCCCCAAAATAGCACCCAAAAGACCTCAATGTTTGACATCATGGGTTGATGTATGTACATGCTATGAATGATCTATTCCGAATACTTGATAAACAAAATGCATAAGTTTGTCAGCCAAAAAACTTCTCCCTCACATGAAACAAATATAAAATCTGGGCACATGCAGGAGGGGCTTGTGCTTATTGTGACTCTATACATATGCCCCCTTGATCCTTGAGTGAGTTGTCTCTATCTCAAGAAGGTCATGTATTCTCGTAATAAGTCCGTATATAACTGCACATCAGTTTTTGACAAATGTCGAAAAATTTTCAGTGCTTTATCAAGTGCAATATTTATGTCAATAACCTCATCAAGTTTTATCATTCTTTCAATCATGTTTGTGAATGAGAAGCCAAGAAACTCTCTATTAGAAACTTTATTTTCTGCAACAGAAGATGATTTTGGTTCATCTAATTCTTAACACTCAAAAGTAATTTACATGTATGTCATCTTCTTCTGTTGATTTTGCAAAGAAAGAATCTTTGTCCGAAGTAAAACTTGTCTCAGAAGTTGGTGTTTCACCTTCATACTTACCAGTTTTGATGTATTCGTCTTGTCGGCTGGAAAGTGTAACTCCTTCCTTTTCCAGTGAACAATGACATTGGCTTGCTATAACCAAGGCCTCTCGATGAGTACAGAATAAGTTGGCTCTCCGATAGTCTTTATCACTAGGAAATTCATTATAAACGGTTCATTCTATACAAATACTTTTACTCTTTTGAGTTCACCGACAGGTTTTCACCTTGTCGAGTCGGCCAACTTAATTTTCCTCTGAGTCTGTTGAATGTCGGTTAGTCCAAGTGCATGCGCTATATCTTCAGTCATAATATTAACACTCAAACCTGAGTCGACTAGAACTTTTTCGGTCAAGAAGCCTTCAATAGTAACATCAATTTCAGGAGCACCAAGATCGCCCATATCGACTAGCAATAGATTGATTTTTGGTAACTTCTGTTACGTCTGCAATTTGGTTGTATCAGCATCCTTAATTGCTTTTGATAATAATTATTGTCAGATAGAAGTTCCTCAAAAGTAATATTCGGTTGGAAAGCTTCGATATCATCGACGATATTGTAATCTTTCGACATACAATCGACAACAGCTTCCGACAGTTTTGAAGATTTTATATTATCTTCTTTGAAAGTCACTTTCTTTCTAGGCTCGGCTTCATGTACTTCTTCATTAAATCTTTCACTTCCGAAGCAATATCTTTTTCAAAGAGTTTTTTTGTATTTCTGTCAAAATTGGAGTCCTACTTAGGCGTTTTAGACTTCTCATCTTTGGAATATTTTGATTTCTTCTTTGTATGCCTTTGTCGAGACTTTGAGACCAACTGCTCCATAGAAGATCTCCTCCAAAATTGCCCTTTCCAACTTTTGACTTCCTGCTTGCATCTGGTGGGCATTGTCACAAATGAAACTAACCCAAGTAACAGGCTAGCCATCCATCCTTTGCAAACATCGAGTCGTTTCGTTGTCGTTCACGTGCGAGTACTTGAACTGCGAATCCGCCCCAAAGATTTTGTAGTCCTCTTTGTTTGATAGTATCAGCCTTCAAAAGAAAGGTTCCTTCTCGAGCCATCAGCTCCCTTGTATCACAAGCAATCATGCAATCCAGGCCAAGCACGAGTACTAAGACTCACCACAAATACATACAAGCAAGACACTCAGGCAGGATTACTAACAGGTAACAAAGACAAGGTCCCCCTTTGAGATAGCCCTGCCAAAGGACCTTTGTCTGGCCGTGCCCATACAGATCGATCACAGAATCAGCCCACAAAGAACACCCCTCCAACTATCCGTGTTTTCACCATTGAGCAGCACATTGCCTCAGTCACGCCCCACCAAATTTGGTCGATAGCCCTTATAACTAAACGATCGTCAGCTATCCCACACCGCACCTAACCACCCGTGCTTTACACCCGAATTCGAGCAACATCTCTTTATCAATGGTTAACCCGTACAGTTCAAATATGTCACCCCGCACCCCACAAGGTGGCACAGACCATGCTTTCACCAACCTAGGCAGCACTTTGCCTCATCTATCTTACGTGCAAACGATGCCAGGCCCGAACCGCGAGAACTAACCGTGCTTACACCTCAAGGGCAGCACCTTGACTAATCAAATCCCCCGTCCTACCGACCACCACGATGCACCCGTGCTTACACTATGGGCAACACTTTGCACAACAATTGTCCTGATGAACCCCAAACAATGGCCATTTCCGTGAGATCCACATAGCTGACCGGCCAGCCGGCTCTGATACCACATGAAGCACAAGCATCCCAAAGGGAGCCGAGAACCACGACTTAGCTTCCCAGCTTCCAACTCTTGCCATCCAAACCCACTTGACATACAAGCAGCCAACTCACCAACAAAGATCAGACTTAACCAACTTGAAGTTCGGAAACCAACATTGAGATCCAACCTGGTGCCATGCCAGATCAGGGGTCCTGATGTCGGTGACTCCCCTCCAAGTGAGCCGCCTGACATACACTAACAAACTTAACTAACTCGAAGCTTCGTTATAAATAAGTAACATCCATTCCAAGCAAGTCATGACTTACATCAAACTTAACCAACTCAAAGCTTCGTCACGAGCGCTGAAAGCCAACCTGGCGCCATGCCAGACTGGACAGCCATAAACAAGTAACTTCCACCCAAGCAAGCCATCCAACTCAACCAACAAGTTAGAGCTCGAAGAGCTCAACCCATTCACGTTCGTGCAAGGAACACTCAGAACCACAAGTTGCGACATATATGAAGACAACCAGTTCCTGGACTGAATGGCTTGACAGCATTGCCCGTTGGCAACCCGAGATACGACCCTTAGCTATGCGCCAGATCAAAAAGATTTGAAGCGGCCTTACAACTGGCAGTTTTACGAACCACTGAAACCCAGAAGGTAATCAGAGTCAGTCTGAGAAAAATCTCACTTTATTGATAAATCTGAGAAGGTTACATTTCAAGTGTGTGACCGAACCTAGCCTCTGGGGTGCCGGCATGCCAAGGCCGGGCGCCAGGACAACATTCCAGCAAGGGAAGCCAAGACTTGGTTGGAGCTCGCCTTGAGTCGCAACCCGCTACATTCCCCTATAGTATTGGTGGGATTCGCCACCTCCCCTCATATAATTTTCTCTCTCTAGAAAGTTAATTTCTCTCTCTAGAATCTATTGATCCCCAAGCTTCCTTTAATCATGCCTAGATCGTGTGAGGTGATTGCACATCGATCCGAGCTCTCTGGACTTCACTAGAACCGATCAAAGGTTTTCAGACATAGGAACTTGGCGCTGGCTGGATTTTGGTCACACTGGTGCTGGGAGCGACACTGGCGCCGAGAGCAGCAGTGGCGCTGCTGGCGCGGGGACAATGCTGGCGCCAGTGGCGCCAGAAGTAAAGCTTGTAAAGGTAGCTTTACAACAATGTAATTCCCCTGAACAGTTTGAACATAAAGGCGTATAGCCAATTTGTCTTCTCGGTTCTAGACATTCTGGTAAATAATGTCCTGCAGCATCACAATTGAAACAGGTTCCTGGCACTCACTTGGGTTGTAGGTTTGGTGTAGCATACACAACCTTCTGCATTGGTGCCACAGTCTGCATAGGAACAAATCTCTTAGGAGCAAACTTCGGTTTTGACTGTTGCATTTGTGGTTGATGTGAGAGATTTCAACTAGTTTAGTCTAGTTTAGTCATATTTCTGAGGGTTAAAACATTCAATGATGAGTTAGCATGTATTGATGAAAGCACTAAGGAGGTAGAACTTATACTTAATGGCTTGTTGGATGATCATGCTAATCTTGTTCAAAGTTTTGCTATTCAAAAGACTTTGCCAAGTATTGTGGATTTGCAAGAGATCTTGGTGAATGAGGAGTATAGGCTTCAATCAAGAGATGGATCTACATCGACATCTCATTATGAAGAGGAGGCTATGTTCATCAAAGGCAAATTTTAAGGGCAAAGGCAAACGCAAAGGCAAGTTTAAGGACAAAGGCAAAGGCAAAGGCAAGTGGTCAAAAGGACAAGATCAAGGTGAGACTTCCTCTTTTTCCAAGAAGAAAGATAAGTCAAAGTTAAAATGCTATTATTGTCACTTCAAAGGGCATATTGCTAATGAATGTTTGAAGAAGCAAAGAGATGAAGGTAGCAAGCAAATCAACTTTACTACTAATGATGAGGATCTAGGTGGTGGTGATTCTCTTTTGATGTGTTCTTTAAGACCAATATCAAGTGAAGTTGGCAAAGATTCATGGTGGATTGATAGTGGAGCTAGTTCACATATGACTAGTCACAAGGAGTTCTTTACTTCTTTGGTCACTTATGATGGAGCCAAGAAAGAAATTCACATGGCCAATGGTGGTGAGTGTGTGATTGAAGGTATTGGTTCGATTCCTATTTGTCTCTCTACTGAAAGGAAAGCAAGACTTGATGGTGTTTTTTACATTCCTTCACTTTCAAAGAATTTGCTAAATGTTGGTCAAATGATAGAGAAAGGATACATGGTAAAATTTGGTGGTGATACTTGTTTCATTACAAATGAAGAAATCTTGGTTGCTGGAGGCAATAGACAAGGTAGACTTTTCAAGCTTGATGCTTTTGTTATGACTAACAAAAAGGATGGAATGGCAAAGGAGATTGGTCTTAACTTTCCAAAGTTCCCTTTTAGCATCAATAAGATTGGTGGATCTTATGCAAAGTCTAACAAACTTCCTTATGCTAGATCTAGGTCAAGATCTAATATGCTTCTTGGAGATGTTCATCTTTGTGCTAACTTGGCTAGTCTTGAGGATAGTGATGGTGTTTCAATGGTTCTTCATGGAAAGTGCAAGCATGCAAAAGGTAAGGAAAGAGCTAACTTCATCAATGGAGGTGAAGGTTATTCCTTGGAAAAGACTGTTGTTAATGATTTCTTTGATCATATGAACAAAGATGTTGCTAGGTGCATTTATGAAGGAGGTGGTTCTTCTACATTCTTTTGTGATGAGTCCAAGAAAGTCATTTTTGTAGCAAGTGGAGTCACATGTCTTCATAAATAGAGTAGATCAAATGGTTCTATCAAGAGACTTGGTGAGGGAGATAGTCACAAGTCAAGAAGAAGAGAAGTATGTGAAGTGTTCAAAGTAGGATGTACTTTGAATGATGTCATTGTGAATGACAGTGAGGGAGAATCATTATCATATGAGTCATTACCTAAATCATTGAGTAGAAGTTCTTGTTTGAAAAACGAGAGTACTTCAATCATCCTTATGTTAAAGGTACTAATCATTTTTTTCATGGCTTCTGATGTCTTTGAGGTTTTTACTTCTTATGATGCAATCATAAAGAGGGAGTCTTATGAAGTAAAGAGCAATGGAAGATTGTTTCTTGAGAAAATCCAAGGCATGGATCTCACATCTCTTCATCAACTCAACGGATTCTATGGTTGTGAATTGATCACTCATGATCGAGATGGCAAAAGGTTGGTTGAAGAAGACTACATGGAACAAATCGAGAGACAATTTCTTCAAGGCAATGGAGATCTCATTGGTGAGATTATTGAGGTTTGATACTCATCTTCACCTACTCTACTTCATGTTGGATGGAAAAGTCTGGAATCTATCTTTTGATTTATGATGGTGCCACCAATGGCATTGTTTTCACTAACCTTTGTGGAAATTTGAGATCAAGCATTGATAAGATCTTGTTGGATCTATATCATATGTTTGAGAGGGAGTATTTCCAAAGGTTCAAGTCTAAATATATTGATATCTTTGATGATCAAGAGAAAGGTAAGCAAATGGAAGCGACTCACTTTGCTTTACTCACACATTTTGGAAAATCTTCCTGTGTAGATGATGCTATGCAAGTGGATATTGGTTCTCATTGTTTTCATGTTGGAAAATCAAGTACTGGATCTGAAAAACAAATTTTGTCCAATGACTTTGGTGGTCAAGAGGAAGATCAAGAGGTTGGTCTCAAATGGCTTCAACAACACAAAAGGAAAGGTGGCAATTTGGAGCTAATCAAGAGCATCAAAGGAGGGTCATTTGGTAACGTTGTTATGGATCTATTTTGCAGGAGTCTTTAAACTCAAGTAAGGTCAAAGGAGCAGCAAGGAAGTGTTTTTCAAGTTTACTTTACTTGTTCTATCTCATGTTTGAGCTATTTCATGTGAATGTGTGCAAATTGTCAAGATATGGACAAAGTAGCTACATTGTCTTGCAATATCTTGTTGTTGGAGTTGTACTAGCATTCTTGGCTGGTTTTGCTGATGGAAATGAAGCTATTGGAGTTTCATTATGTCACTCATTCATGGCCAAGTCATCAAGTGTTGATGATATCTTGTGGCAAGATGGAGATGGAGGCTCATTCATGGAGTTTTATGGTGGAGACATATCAAGAAAGGACAAAGTTGGAGGAGGCAGGCAAGCAAATAGTCATCACTCACATTTATTGTTTGGTTTCTATAATTTTCTAAAGAGTTCAAAGTTTTAAGCATGGAGGAATCATTTCATTCACATTCTATTTGGTTCTTCATGTTCTAGTTATATCTTGATGTGTAAAATTGATGTAAGAAATAGTGAAGCATCCAATTTGGACACTATTCTCTATATCAACTATGAAAGATACTTTAGAACCTTAGAGAGGAGATCTATACTTAGGATGGAGATCATTATAAAGTTGGATAAAAGTAGTATGGTTAAAACTATGCCAAAACTAGTTGAAGAGGGAGTGTGAGAGATTTCAACTAGTTTAGTCTAGTTTAGTCATATTTTGGTAAATTGTCAATATGAGGCCAAAATTCATTTTAGATTTACAGATAAACTTTTTGAAGTTATATTAGTTTAAAATACATTCAATAAACTCTTTTTGAAAGTGTGGGAAAGTTGGTAGTCAAGTTTGAGAGAGATTCAAATTTTGAATGTTGGGTACTTTGAATCTAGACCCAAAAGAAAGCCAAGTGGCCAAATAGGGTTTGGACCTGCTATAAAAGGAGGAAATTCATGGAGAGACACATCTTCTCTCTTCTTTCTCTCATTTCATCAGTATACATGGTTCTCTTTGGGTGGTCCTACTCATTGGTGCACTCTCTTGATGATATCTTGCAATCTTGTGTGTAGAATGCTCATATTTTGCTATTTTTGGTTCCACACGTGTGAAATATAGTAGGTTACTGTAATCGTACGGACAACAACTATATTTTATATTTTGGTTTATTTTTTATCAAGTTCTATTAGAGTTTTCATCTCATTTTGTGTGTAGATGCTGATTTTTCTACATTGGCAGGATTGTTGGTTTGCTCCTTATTGTAACCAAAGATCAGGGACTATGAAGGATTGGATCTTGAATGATCTGAAATCCTTCACAATTGATTGCCTTGTATAAAGGAACAATACTCTTTTCCATCAGCTTCGAATATTTCTCTAGGTGTGTTAACTCCACATAAGCCATTGGATTATGTGGGAATCAGTATGAGTATGTCCTGAGGAATTACATTTGGTACACCATAAGCTTGGATTTGTCTTTGGCAACTTTCTTCACTTCTCCTTCACTTCCTATATTTGTACTTGAAGATCATGCATTCAAGAATTCAAATCTACAATTTCTTGCTTCATTTTTTTGTCAGATTTTTGCACAGGCTCGACCTTCTTCGACTTCTTGTTAATCTTCTCTCGTTTAACAATCTTTGAATCTTCAAAAGTATTGAAACTTGAGGAAGTAGATTCAAAACTTGAATCGGAGTCTGAAGATGAATCGAGTCCTCAATCTTCAAACTCTTCTTCTTTGGCTTGGGTATAGCCCTCTTCTTCCTTGAGATGGTCGATGTTTCAAACTTTTTAGCAGATTCGATTACGTCGAACAATGAGTCCATTCAACCTTGTTGACAATATCGATCCATCTTTGAAGGTAGGTCTACCAAATACCATTCGATTTGTATAGCGACTGGATATTCTCCCACTAGCTTGCCATTAAGATTTTAAACTTTGTGAGTGTATCTGAGCATAGATTCTTTGTCTTTCTTCCTCACAAAATTTTGTCAAGCAAGCACCTGTGTTGAATATTCGATTTCTCGAAACTGCTTAAGGAATGCCTCTTTAAGCTGATCCCAGGTGTTGATCACAGTTTTGTCCATCTGACTATACCATATTCGCGTCTGTTTCCGCAACAGTCCAGAAAATATCTACAGCTTGTCCCCAACTATTCCTTCATTGTTTGAAATAGCAATGGATTTAAACTATGACATATAATTGTCTGCATCATCCGACGATGTGCCTTTGAAATTATCATACTTGACTTTGGATATAGGTGTGTATCCCGGTTGTGGAGCCTCCATATCTGGTACAGGTGGCTCTAGATCTGGCTCAAAGATATATGTTCAATTGTATCAAGAATATCAGAAAAAATTGTTTCAAGTAAACTATCAGATTTTTCAAGAAGGTTATCCAAAAAGTTTCAGCTTCTTGATAGTTAGTGAAAGGTGATGTGCCACTCTGAATAGATTCCTGAAGAGTTTTGAAAAAATCTTCTCGAAGCTTCCGTTATCTTTCCAATTGCTCAACTCTAGAACTGCTTCTTATGGTTCATCTTGAACAGGTAGTCATCTTATTCCAAGATATATTTTTGATCTCCAATTGGCACTTACCATCCTCGACAACAATGCCAAAAGATGAACTCTTATGTCCTGAATAAGTTCTCCTTAATTACACAGATTTCATGCTATATAAAATATTATCGTTCTCACAGAGATGGTAAATGGATGAATATTGAAGATTAGTGCACATTGTGTAGTTATGAATAGTAGTATCTTGGTTATCAGCAAATATTTGATCAACCGACAACCAGTACTACCTTAATGTAGAATATAGAAAACAAACTTTAACATCAGACAGAGTTTCAAAAGAACTCTTAGTAAAATTATCAGACTCCACATATATAGCAGAAGTCTAACAGTTCAATTCCATTGACCACCGAATACATCCCTATCAAAGTTAATTGACCAGGATTCAGAAAAAGGTATGTTGTACCAATTCAGAACAATTAGTTCCCACATTCAAATCCGTGAACTATCAAAGCATTGCTCAAATCAACAATCATAGTTATCAGTGACCGACAACATCGACATTCTAGATGGAGTTCTACGATAGAAATCGGATGTCTCTTCCAAATAGGTATTGTGACTTGTTATAGATTTAAAGACTCGGAACTTAATCTCATTCGATATGACCAACAAAAAAACTTAGATTCTGATCATACTAGGTTTATCCATCTGATAATACACAATAGTAAGATACGACTATAAGAAATTACACCCTTGACAATGTGTTAATGTTCATTCTTAATAGCGAGCAATGTTTAGTTCTTTAGAAATCAAATCTTATACAACAATAAGAACTGAACAAGGGATCAAAGATCAATCCACCCGATTCCTCTATTGTGCATGACAGAACACTGAAAGCCCAAAGTTACATACACTCTTAACAATAGAACAAGGAATATGCAACCTCTCGATCCTCAATTACAATGAAAATGAGATACATATAGGAACGAGTATGAGTTCGACACACCCCTTTAACAGGAAGGTGTGACGTTCTATGTAGTTTAAGCTTATCCATTCTAAAGTAATGAGATGTTGACATGTGTATTACTAAGTTGGCACTTTGCCATGTCATTCTAAACTAATTAGGTGATGACACATGTATAGTCACAACCGTAGAATGAGTCGCGAATGCACCGACTGAATCATGAAATATTCTTGATTCAGTCTTATCCATTTATTAAGCCGGTGTTGCTTCGTTTGTTCTTCCATTAAAGTATATCTCCTTATAGGGTCTTCGATGTGTAAGGCCTTTGACTTATATTTCTTCATATCTTGGTTCCTTAGTCTTCTTCATATATCTGAATTCAGTTAGGTAAAGTCAAATATATGTCTTTATTCATCCTTATGAGTTTACTAGGATATCACAGGAGAAACATAATTGCAGAATGTTCAAATAAAGACAAATTTAATCCTTTCTGTCAAGATTGCGGATATGGACATTGTCAAAGATTGTCCAGCTAGACCAAAACCACCGCCTGTAACTGTTCCATTGAACATGATTACAATCAAAACCAAGTCAAGCAGTTAATCCATTGAACCATCTGCACCAGTTATGGTTGTCACAAGAGCTCAGAAACAGGAAGAAGTTGATGGATGATTCATCAAGTTAGAGCTCTAGGAAGTCATCATCTTCTCGCAAGACTTCTACCAAGAAATCTAAACACAAAACAAAGGTTAATCCCTTTGAACAAGAAAAAGCAGATGAAGGTCAGCAAGACATACTGGATCATTTCAAATGTTATACTCTTGATGACGTTGTGATTATGTTACCAAAAGCTCATCGTGAATATGAGGACCAAGTTCCAGAAGCACAAGATGTTTACGATGGACCAGCTAGGACACAACCTATGAATCTAGTTGAACCAGGTGAAGATGACAAAATAGTTCAAGTTGAAGCACAACTTTCAAGAGACCAATTCCAGGCATTGAGGAAGTTTTTGATCGACTATCAAGATTGTTTTGCTTGGAATTACAAGGATCTAAAGGAAATTTCTACTTCAGTGATCGAGCATACTATCCCACGTATACTTGATGTCGTTCCAAAGGTGACGAGATTTTATTGATGCAATCTAAACCTTACAAATCTTATAAAGAAGGAGTTGTAGAGATTATTGGCAGCTGATTTCATTTATGAGATCAATCATACCGAATGGGTTTCACCAATTGTCGTCATTCCAAAGAAAAATGGAAAAATGCGAATTTGTGTGAACCTAAAGGCCTTGAACAAAGTTACACAAAAGGATCATCTCCCATTACCTTTCACAAAAAACATATTGGATCGCCTTGCTGGAGCAGAACCTTATAGTTTTTTGGATGGATTCAATGGATACAACCAAGTCAAAATTGCACCTGTTGATTAGCATAAAACAGCTGTGCAATAGAATGGGGGACTTATGCTTATAAAGTTATGCCATTTGGACTTTGTAATGCACCGAGTTTTTTCCAATGGGTTATGCAGTTTGTTTTCAAGGAGTACTTGCAATTTTTTTCTGAAATTTATTTGGATGACCTTGGAATCCATAGTTTTGAAACATACCATTTGGAACATTTGGAAAAAGTGCTTGAACGTTGTCATAAAGTACCAATTTCCTTGAATCTAGAAAAATGCCAAATTTGGACTACTCATGGGACAATCTTGGACATGTAATCTCAAGACATGGAATTGCTACAGATTATTCCAAAATCAAGGTTATAGTTGAATTACCTCCACCCAGAATGATCAGAGGAGTTTACATTTTTATGGTCATGCAGATTATTATCGGATATTCATCTTATTCTTTGCAAATCTCGCAGTCTTGACACAACCAGTGGAATATAAGAAAGACTATCCAATCAGATTTGCTAGCCCAATGGCAACACATTTTGCTTTTTATACTGATCATCAACCTTTGCTTTATTTGGTAAACAAAACATGCAATACGGGACACATTGACGATTCACTTCCTCCTCTTCCTTCAAAGTAAATCGATATGGTTGTCAAAAGATAGGTTGACTACCCAGAATATATTCTATCTTATGATCTACGGACCTTGACAGTGTCAAACCATTTGGTAGTTCACTTGGAAACACATCACAGAATTTTTTCTTTAAATCTGCTAATAATTGTTTTTCTTCATGCTCATGATCTTTAGGAATACATCCTGAAAAGCATCCCACATGACCGGCTCAGGATCGAGATCCCTCCACCACGACATGGCCTCACCTTCCAAATAAATCAAAATGGAAGGAATTATTTTCTCCTCAAGAACACCGTGTAGAACAGAATAGTTATTCCATCAGTTAATCCATGATTTGACAGTTGCCGTCTGCTTGAATTTCTTGTCCACTAAAAAAACCTCTGGCTAAAAATCTAGGTGAGTTGAGGATGCTGCATCATGTCGAGACAACAAAAACTTGCATTAGAGGAGCTTTGAGCTCCAAAAAGACCCTTTAAGAATTCGTGCAAGATGTAGTCATGTGATGGAGATCTAGATTGTGTGTCTATTGAGGGTTGGATTGAACTCAAAGGGAAAGCAAGGATCATGTTTGACACTCGTTTTCACCTACTCATCTTTACCTACTCTGTTTCCTACTGGGTGAAAATCATATCATCTTTCTCTTGCTTTATGATGCTATAGCTAGTGAAAAGAGATTAGATGTGATTTTGTATGATTTCAATTACATGTTTGAGAGGGAGATTTTACAAGCATTAAGTTCTATAAAATGTGCTTTGAGCAAAGGGTAGAAAAGGCATCTAGATGGAACCAAAAGCTCAAAGCAATGAAGATTTGTGCGCAACAAACAACCCATAAATGAACTTAGCAAGTGCAACTAAATGCCACCTTGAGCTCTGTCATAGGTCGACATGAGTTCTCGACATGAGCAAATTTTTTGTTCTGTAAGCTATTTGAAAGTGTGAGCATGAATATGCTAGGTCATTAGTTAAGCTTTCAACTCCTACTTGCATTTAGTTCAACTCCATACCATGTCATGCTCCACTGCAACCAAGCCATGTAATAAATTGCCTTTGAGCTCTATGGGTATACTATTAGTGTGAAGGCATCGAAGGAGATATGGATGGTAGCTCAGAGCTCTAGCAGTTGGTTCGTGCACTGCGTTTGATGCTTTCCCAGCTTCATCATCACTCATCAGGCCAGCCATAGCTGAATCAGATGCTTTATAACGATCCAAGGAAAAGTATCAAGTTTCAGAACAGATATGGATCGTAACTTGGAAGATGCAGGAGCATCGGACTTCCGTCCTTAAGCTACAGTCTACAAGTACAGTCTATTCCGGTCTCTAGAAAGTTCAAATCTGGGATTTACATGATCATTGATGTATCAGACAGATATGACAACTTGAAAGTGTCTTTCGAGGAAATAGGAGTGACGTTCTTATGATCCGCCATTACTTATAACTGCCAGATATGGGCCCTGGATCAGGCTAGGAACGAAATAAAGTTGAATTTTGCCAAATGCATTGACTTCAAGCCAATATAATATTATACTTCAAAGAAATTTGCAGCTTGTAGCTATATAATATTATTGATAATCACGGATCATGCAAAAGTTATATTATATAATTCATCAACACCTGCAAATTCCTGCAAGCTCTTGCAGTGTGCATAGCGTAGCTCGACACTTTCCCCAAAACACCTTCCTAGAGTTTAAAGAATCCTCACATAAACATTGAACAACTATGTTGTTGTTTGAACCAGGCAATTGACCAAATTCCAGCACAAAGTACAGAACAGACGATATTTTATACTTGAAACTTGAAACATGCGAGCTACTTAGCTTTCAATGTCCAATTTCCATCTTCCAACTTCCCTAGTCTAGCTTCATGAACAAAGTCCAGAGTAAGATCGCTATAGAATTGCCAAGTTTAGGCAGGTTCCAGAATCCAGACACATACCAGACTCCAGACTCCAGTCCAGAGCAACAGTCAAGCATGCATAGTGCGCACACCCACTTGCAGAATTGTCTGACACTGATCTCAACTTACAACGTCCATGTCCAGTCCGAATCCCAATCCAAGTTCCAAGTTTTGAGCATTGAATTAGAGCACCTTCATTGAGAAGTGGCATCTATTCACTTCCTCCTTTTAACTTGGGCCTAGAGCCAGATTAATTATGTATAATCTCAAGCTAAAAACATCTATTAATTGTCTTATATGACATAAAAACCTAAAATTTAATATTTCATAGGCTCATAGAATGAATATAAGGGGATTTCTAGCACCAAGAGTCTCAAACTTCTCTCAAAGGGTGTTGGGACTTGAGGAGTTTTCCCAAGACATGCTTAAGTCTAACATTCATCAAGCAAGAATTTGCATAAAAGCTAACTTTGAAAAGGTAATCAATCTAACCATTAATCATAGCTTAGGAAAAATGGAAATGTAACAACAAAGACAAGTCACTCGTGAATATTCCAAAACATAGTAGTTGTCGAACCAACGAAATGGCATAGCCGCCTGCCAAGCACCGAAGGTGCAAGCTCTTTGGCACTTGATACAAAAGGTTGAAGTAAGGGTCTTTCCACTTGGACTAGTCCCAAAGGCGAAACTTAATGGTAATCATCTCCAATGATCAATTTTATCAATTATAGAACGTGTTACATTCATACATGGACTGACTATTTTGGGGCCACCCACACATGGGCAAAGTGTTTGGGTTGTGTTGGTAGAGGGAGTCGAGATCTGGCGATCATTAGATTCTTGTTGAGTTGCCCGAGTTTGTGTCTGCAGAACTTTCCCTATAGCTCTACTATGATTCTGCACACCCCTCTATCCACTGCTCGGGAAAACCGGCCAATGGTTTGGTCCCCGAAGTGGATGGATCTGTTTGTGTTGCCTATGGAACTGGTTGAACTTTTTCTACTTCGGGGACTCCACCATGTTCCATGCCTGAATCCAAACATGTATCCAATCCTGTCATTTCCTGTTGTTGAGGCGAGAATTGTGGCATCAATGGAACGCTGATCTCAGTAGAATCCAAAAGCTGAGCAGCAGCCTTTTCATATTCACTAATGGTTGCTTTGGCCTTTGCCAACTCAGTTAAGGCCATACTCGTGAATCTGTCAAAGCGGCCTTGGAATCCTTGAAGGGAACTTTATAAGTTTCAACTTTACTAAACAAACACCCGATTTCCGTCGGAGTTACCGGATGATCAGGAATTTGCATCTGAAGATACGCATCACGCTCAAGGGTGGTCGCATCCAATTCACCTTGACGACGTGTGCGATCCTGTTCAACCATTTGCAGTTGACCCCGGAGCAAGTGCACTTGTTGTTTTGCATCCTGCAAGGCCTGGTCTACTTGGTCTTGGGCGGTTGTGAGTGCATTATGTAGTGTACTGTCTAGGCGATCAGTCGATTGTTGTGCCTTCTTCATCTCAGCTTCAGACTTGGCATCGTGTTGCTTGGCAATCTTCAACTCTTTGTCCAACTGGATGACTTTCTAGCTAATAAGTGTATTCTTTGAGCCCATATCTGATATGTGCTGCTCCATTTCTTTTTTATTATCCAGCATAGACTGGATCACTTGCGCAAAGCTCGAGACTAAACCTAGAGCATCACCAGAATCTAATGTCGTGGAGGTGGTAGCAGCAAGAGGACCTGGTGGTACTATCCTTGGTTGGCATGAAGCTTGTGCCCGTGGTTCTTTTTCTTCAAATATGTCTTCTTCCTCGTGGCCCTCAGGTACCGTGGAGTCGAACTGTTTTGGCGACTTGACAGCTTGCCCGACCCGAATTGTATCTGGCACTTGAGCTGCGACGATTTCCTGTGGTTCCTCCTGAAAAGTGTCTTCAAAAATATTTTTCGAATCATGGACAGTCTTGAATCCTCTTCCGGGCGAATGGAGTTCAAAGGGCGCTGGACTTTGGGGCATGACAAAAACTTCTGAGGCCCCAAGGGGGTCGGAATCATCGAACATGTCCATGAAATACTGGGTCTTTGGTGAAACAACTCTTGTTTGTGAGGTGGCATAGGCAGCTATGATTGGAATGGTAGATCCAATTGTCACAGACTGACCCTGTGAGGAAGCAGAGGCGAGGGATGCATCAGTGGTGGGGGGAATAGGTAGTTCAGTGCAAATAGCAGCAGGGGGTGAAAGCGTACCTAAAGATGTCTGCCTAGTCGGGTGGATAATGTGAAGGATTTCAGATCATTCAAGATCCAATCCATGTCCCAAATCTTTGGTTACAATAAGGAGCAAACCAACAATCATGCCCATGTAGAAAAATCAGCATCTACATACAAAATGAGATGCAAACTCTAAGAGATATCAATCAAACATGAACCAGAACATAAAATATGTTTGCAGTCCGTACAATTACAGTACCCTACTGTATTTCACACGTGTGGAACCGAAAATAGCAATAAATGAGCATTCTACACACAAGATTGCAAGATAACACCAAGATAGTGCACCAATGAGTAGTAGAACCCAAAGAGAACCATGTATAATGATGAAATGAGAGAGAGAGAAGAGAGAAGATGTGTCTCTCCACGAGTTACATTCTTTTATAGAGTTTCTAAACCCTATTTGGCCACTTGGCTTTCCCTCCAAAATGTAAACCCTACTATTTTTGGGTCTAGATTCTATGTACCCAAAGTTCAAATCTCTCAAACTCGACTACCAACTTTCCCACACTTTCCAAAAGTGTTTATTGAATGTATTTTAAACTAATATAACTTCAAAAAGTTTATCTCTAAGTCTAAAATGAGTTTTGGCCTCTTATTGACAATTTACCAAAATGTGACTAAACTAGACTAAACTAGTTGAAATCTCTCACACTCCCTCTTCAACTAGTTTTGGCATAGTTTTGACAATAGAACTTTGATCCAACTTTAGAATGATCTCCATCCTAAGTATAGATCTTCTTTCTAAGGTTCTAAAGTATCTTTCATAATTGATATAGAGAATAGTGTCCAAATTGGATGCTTCACTATTTCTTACATCAATTTTGCACATCAAGATATAACTAGAACATGAAGAACCAAATAGAATGTGAATGAAATGATTCCTCCATGTCCTTTCTTGATATGTCTCCACCATAAAACTCCATGAATCAGCCTCCATCTCCATCTTGCCACAAGAAACCATCAAACCTTGGAGATCCATGAGTAGGTGAGTATATTAATCATGCAAATCCAGCACCACATGACTCCATAAACCAAGTAGGTTGCACTAGTCCATCTTCAAGATCTACTTGACACAAGAAAATGACCATGAATTCACCAAAAATTGACAATCTCCAAGTATTGGCACCAAGTAGCTCAACACTTGAGAACTTGATCATGGATGAGTGATATAATGAGCCTCCATTAGCCTCATTTCCATCAGCAAAACCAGCCAAGAATGCTAGTACAACTCCAACAATAAGATATTGCAAGACAATGTAGCTAGTATGTCCATATCTTGACAATTTGCACACATCCACATGAAATAGCTCAAACATGAGATAGAACAAGTAAAGTAAACTTGAACAACACTTCTTTGCTGCTCCTTTGACCTTACTTGAGTCTTCAATAAGCTGCAAAAATAGATCTATAACATCTTTGCCAAATAACCTTCCTTTGATGCTCTTGACTAGCTCCAAATTGCCACCTTTCCTTTTGTGTTGTTGAAGCCCTTTGAGACCAACCTCTTGATCTTCCTCTTGATCATCAAAGTCATTGAACAAACTTTGTTTTCCAGATCCATTACTTGCTTTTCCATTATGAAAACCATGAGAACCAATATCCACTTGCATAGCATCATCTACACAAGAAAATTCTTCAAAACATGTGAATAAAGCAAAGTGTGTCGCTTCCACTTGCTTACCTTTCTCTTGATCATCAAAGATATCAAAGATATGGATATCTTCAGACCTGAACCTCTGAAAATACTCCCTCTCAAACATATGATCTAGATCCAACAAGATCTCATCAATGCTTGATCTCAAATTTCCACAAAGGTTAGTGAGAACAATGTCACCATCATAAATCAAAAGATAGATTCCAAACTTTCCATCCAACATGAAGTAGAGTAGGTGAAGATGAGTATCAAACCTAAGAAATCCAGCCCTCTTGAGTTCATACAAAACCTCAATAAGCTCACCAATGAGATCTCCCTTGTCTTGAAGAAATTGCCTCTCGATTTGTTCCACGTAGTCTTCTCCAACCAACCTTTTGCCATCTCGATCATGAGTGATCAATTCACAATCATAGAATCCTTTGAGTTGATGAAGAGATGTGAGATCCATGCCTTGGATCTTCCCAAGAACCAATCTTCCATTGCTCTTTCCTTCATAAGACTCCCTCTTAATGATTGCATCATAAGAAGTAGAAACCTCAAAAACATTAGAAGCCATGAAAAATATGATTAGTACCTTCAACATAAGGATGATTGAAGTACTCTCTTTTTTCAAACAAGAACTTCTACTCAATGTTTTAGGTAATGAATCATATGACAATGATTCTTCCTCAATATCATTCACAATGACATCATTCAAAGTACATCCTAATATCTTCCAAGGAAGAACCTTCACCTCCATTGATGAAGTTAGCTCTTTCCTTACCTTTTGCATGCTTGCACTTGCCATGAAGAACCATTGAATCACCATCATTATCCTCAAGACTAGCCAAGTTAGCACAAAGATGAACATCTCCAAGAAGCATATTAGATCTTGACCTAGATCTAGCATAAGGAAGCTTGTTAGACTTTGCATAAGATCCACCAATCTTATTGATGCTAAAAGATAACTTTGGAAAGTTGAGACCAATCTCTTTTTCCATTCCATCCTTTTTGTTAGCCATAACAAAAGCATCAAGCTTGAAAAGTCTACCTTGTCTATTGCCCCTAGCAACCAAGATTTCTTCCTTTGTAATGAAACAAGCATCACCACCAAACTTTACCATGTATCCTTTCTTTATCATTTGACCAACTTCAAACATTCATTTGCAAAATGCCCTTTGATTCCACAATAAAAGCATTTCAACTTAGACTTATCTTTCTTTTTTCCAAAAGAAGAAGTCTCACATTGATCTTGCCCTTTAGACCACTTGCCTTTGCCTTTGCCCTTGAACTTGCCTTTGATGAACATAGCATCCTCTTCATAATGAGATGTCGATGTAGATCCACCTCCTCTTGATTGAATCCTATACTCCTCATTCACCAAGATCTCTTGCAAATCCACAATACTTGGCAAAGTCTTTTGAATAGCAAAACTTTGAACAAGATTAGCATGATCATCCAACAAGCCATTAAGTATAACTTGAACAAGCTCTACCTCCTTAATGCTTTAATCAATACATGCTAACTCATCATTGAATGCCTTAACCCTCAAAACAAAAGCATGAGTACTCTCTTCCTTCTTTTGCAAACTTTGAAAGATTTGTCTCCTAAGAGTAAGCACTCTTGATGTAGACTTGGATTCATAAAGCTTCTTCAAAGCTTCCCAAGCCTCCAAAGATGATGTGCACTTACCAACTTCCTTGAGAAGTTCATTGGTAACATTCATCTTGATCATGTGTAGAGCTTTCTTTGCTCTCTTGTCATACCTCACTTGATCTTGTTGAGTCGCTGGTCTCTCCTCCAAACCTACAACAATCTCCATCAACTCACTCCAATAAGGACTCCATCCTCACCTTCCAAGTAGAATAGTTGATTGAGGTAAGCCTATCATTGCTCTCCAACATAAATCCACCACTTGTAGCCATGTTGAAGTGACCTGATCTTCTCTTTCAACCTGTTCCAATGCACAAAGCACTCTCTTGAATGTCAAAAAATGAACTCAAGAAGAAATCACAAAGATATGGAACCTCTCAAATCTCTTCTAGCACTTCTAACTAGAAAATCAACACATAGAATAGTGAAATCTTGATCAACCTATGATCTATCCTCAATCTAATGATTCTTGCCACTTCCTAAGATTGAAACACACTCAAATGAAGTTCAGTAACCTCACAAACTAGAGATCCAATCAAAATTAGGGTTTTGACAAAATAACAAAAAATTGAACATCTCAAATTCTACATGCAATTTCTAGAAACTTGGTATATCTTCTTGTAGACTCCAATGAGACCTTCCTAATGCACCAAATATCATCTAAATCCAGTAAACCAAGTGTGAAATCGGAATTGATCAAGTATATAACCCTATATTGAGTTTTGACCTACAAAAGATCAATTCTACACATGCAAAAATGTTGATTTTTGAGTAGAGATCAATCTAGCATGCTCTAGCATTGGTAACTCCTCCAAATCCTTGCTAAATATGGCTGATCCTTTCATAACCTGAAACACAAGAGCTCTGATACCATGTGAAGGATTTAAGATCATTCAAGATCCAATCCATGTCCCAAATCTTTGGTTACAATAAGGAGCAAACCAACAATCATGCCCACGTAGAAAAATCAGCATCTACATACAAAATGAGATGCAAACTCTAAGAGATATTCATAAAACATGAACCAAAACATAAAATATGTTTGCTGTCCGTACAATTACAGTACCCTATTGTATTTCACACGTGTGGAACCAAAAATAGCAATAAATGAGCATTCTACACACAAGATTGCAAGATAACACCAAGATAGTGCACCAATGAGTAGTAGAACCCAAAGAGGACCATGTATAATGATGAAATGAGAGAGAGAAGAGAGAAGATGTGTCTCTCCACGAGTTACATCCTTTTATAGAGTTTCCAAGCCCTATTTGGCCACTTGGCTTTCCCTCCAAAATGTAAACCCTACTATTTTCGGGTCTAGATTCAATGTACCCAAAGTTCAAATCTCTCAAACTCGACTACCAACTTTCCCACACTTTCCAAAAGTGTTTATTGAATGTATTTTAAACTAACATAACTTCAAAAAGTTTATCTCTAAGTCTAAAATGAGTTTTGGCCTCTTATTGACAATTTACCAAAATGTGACTGAACTAGACTAAACTAGTTGAAATCTCTCACAGATAATGTTAGTGCACCAGGATGATGGGAAACCGGAAAAAACTACAGAATCAAGAAGGGTGGCTATAGTAGGAGTGAGTAAGTTAGAGGCATGGGAAAAGAGTTCAAACTCAAGGTCTTCAATATCTCTGGCCTTGTGGAACTTCATCTTCTAACGCCTCAATTGTCCAAATAGGAACAATAGTCAGTTTGTATATAGGTCTTGCAAGATCTGCAAAAAAGATAATAAAAATTCAATAATAATTCGCATGACCCATAAAGACATAAACTCCACGAATTCTTGTTGGCGGTGGTAATTCCACGATGACTTTTATTTTTGAATAATCTGTTGCAATGCCATGTCCTAATATCACATGTCCCAAAACAACTCCGTGAGAAACCCAAATCTAACACTTTTCTGGATTTAAGAAAATTTGGTACTTACGACAACGTTCAAAAACTTTTTTCAATCGATCCAGATGGTCTGTATCCGTGCTATAAACTCTGAGGTCATCCAAGTATATTTCAAAAAAATTCTGTGGATAATCTTTAAAAGCAAACTGCATTACTCTTTGAAACAAACTTGGTGCATTACATAGTCCAAAAGGCATTACTATATAAGCATAGGTCCCCCATTCTGTTGCAAAAGCTGTTTTGTGGTAATCTGTAGGTGCAATCTTGACCCGGTTGTATCCACTGAATCCATCCAGAAAACTATAAGCTTCTGCTCTAGCAAGGCGATCCAAAATGCTTTCAGTAAAAGGTAACAGGAAGTGATTCTTTCTCGTTACTTTGTTCACGGCCTTGAGATTCACACAAATTCTCAATTTCCCATTCTTCTTAGGAACAATGACAATTGTTGAAACCCATTCAGTGTGCTCGATCTCATAAATGAAATCGGTTTCAAGCAATCTCTGTAACTCTTTCTTTATCAAATCTGTAACATTAGGATTACAGCGATAGAATCTTGTGACCTTCTTTCAATTCTAACACTTGTTCTTCAAGTTCACGATGTGCTTTTGGTAACATGATAACCACATCATCCAGAGTTTAGCGTTTGAAATGATAAAATTCCAGCAAGTTCACATGTGTGTGATCCTCAAGTGTGAATGATCTTGTTAAGCTTTGTGTTTAGCACATAAATTGATTCTAGATTGAATATCGAGATCTAGTACAAGAACTTATGGCAAGAACTTATGGACAAAGCACAATCTAGCATGCTAATAGTCAAAGAATGATTGCATTGAAAATCAAAATAGAAGAAGTACTTAATGCATTAGCATAATCCTCTACTCGAGTTAGAGAGAGAAAGAGAGAGAAAAATCAAGCAAACAATAGTATAGATCCAAATTGACATGGAATAGCTTCAAAGCTCTGTTCTTCATCAAAATTTATGAGAGAGCCTACACATGTTTATGGAGATTGGAGTAGCTCGAGGTAGAACCATCTCTCTCCTACTTTCATCCACATCTAAAAGGGAAAACTAGCAAACTAGTGACATTTGTCACTTTACATGCATGCATTTCTACCTACTTTTACCAAGTGTCAAATTCTAAACTAGAATTGCCCAAATCACCATGCATGTGTCCAATTCACTTTGTGCATGCCTTGCATGTCACTATGGAATACTTACAATCATTGCATGTGATGTGCCACGAGTTTCTACAAGCCCATAATTGGCATTTCTATGTCTACATTCTATATGCATGTTGTATATGACCAACTAGTCTCAAGAAACCATGTAGCCCGAGTTTCGTCTAGGCCAAATTTGGCATTTACAATATGAAACATTACATACACATAGAAAAAACTTTGCCAAAGTCTAAAGTCAAGATAGATGATTTTTCATTTTTCAACATGAAATGCTCTGGCATATCATGCTGGACTTCCTCTGATTGTTCTTTGTCAAAAGGATTAGTCTTGGATCTTCGCTTAGCTTTCTTAGCAGAAATTGATCATGTTGGCGATGTCTTCTGAGAAGATGGATTCTTCTTTGAAGGTGAAGGCTTCATATTCCTAGATGGTGATGTCTTGCGAGAGTTTGATTTGAAGAATCATCCTTGACTTTCCCTTTGCCTTTATCCAATAAGGGTGGCACATTCTTCGAATCAATCTTTTGAGGTGGATTTTCCCATTTCAGAACCGTATTATCATGTTGCTTAGCTTGTTTCTTCGTCATTGATCCTGTGATCTTCTCTTCCTTCAATATAACTACTTTTGGTGGTTTTCTTTTTGGTTCATTGGGAATATCACGTACTCCAAATCTGGTAGGATCCATGTGATTTAGAGCCTGCTCATCAGTAAGTTCTACATTGTAATCATAAGTCAAGGCATGACTCATATGAATAAGCTCATTGTCGATTGGATCTGGTATGGGTTCCGTTGATATCCAAGCTACATTCGGCACATTCAAAGGAAAAGTGATCGGCGTATCCAAAGTTCGATCCAATAATGAAATCTCGCTCAAGTTGTATTGATTATCTTGTTGACACATATAGCCTGCTGTACAATCAATTGTTGCAAGAGCTTGATTCCAATTGACAGTATCAGTTTGAGAGTCATAATGTACTCCCCAGTTTTTGACTGGTCGGTCACAGGTATAATCCGTTGTTAATGAATCATCATCCTCTTTTTAACAGATTTGACCAAAAATTTGACAGAGACTTGATTTGGAAAATCAAAATTTAAAAATAGTATTGGCGAAGATTTCCTAGACGAAGGTTGACTCGGCGAAGGTTCAACAATGTTATTTTTGATAAAAACTCTCTGATCAGGTTTTTCTGACAAATGTAATGGAAATAACCTTTGTCGAACTCTCAAACAGAGAATCTGACTCAGATAAATCTAGGGTAGAACTGGCAAAGGTTCCTAGCACATAGAAGTACAATTTATGTAGTTTGACAAGGGTAAAAATAGAGATTTTTGTGATCTTGACAATATCAACGTTTGTCTAACTTCAAAGATGTCAATTTACTATAAATAAAATCCTCAGAAGTTTTAACGAAGGTTTTGGCGAAGGTTACAAATGTAATATTGTTGTTTTTGCAAAAAAAAAAAAAAGGCTTTTTTGACAAAAATGGAACAATATGACATGTGGCCTCTACTTGTCACTGATGAACTAAAATAGTAAATCGGACTGACACAGACTTTGGCGAAGGTTCTTTCTGGAAATTAAAAATTTTTGTGACAAAAAAAAAGGTGTTAAGATCTCACAAAATTTTACATATTTCTAGATGAACAGTCACTTTGAACTTCTATTTTTAGAATTAATGTTGGCCGACCTGGCAGTAGATAGATCTGAATCACACCTATGCACAGTGAATCGGACGAATGTTCTCTTTTTGTATTGGGTGTTTTTTGATGTTTTCTGATGGTTTTTCTGATGTTTCTGGAAATCTGCTGGGAAGGAATGTTTACCCTTCAAAGTGAAGGTTTTGTGATCAAAAACAAAGGTGCCTACAACTCGGTGAACATCTCCTGAAAGAGGGTGAAAAGTTATCAGCTCTGATGACGATTTTTGCCTCCTTTTGACCAAGATCTGGCATATTTGATCAATTTTTGTTGTTTTTTCTGATTTCTAAGATCCAGATGGATCTTAAGAATGGCAATCTGAGTAGCTTCCCCTTCTCAATAAGCAGATTAGATTTCAGACAAGCAAATCAGGCAAAATCACTTCCAAACTAACCCTAAATGTAGTTTTAACACTATTCATGCCACGACAAGATGCCTAATGCAAGCCAACCATCCAACAAACATGCTGCAGACTAAAAAATTGGCGTAGCTCCCCGGCAACGGTGCCAAAATTGTAGTGGGTTTCTTTCCTAGCCTATCTTCAACCCAAGATCTCTAGAATGGAGATATTCCACATTGTTGATGTTGTGGTGACGTGCACTCAATTTAGCTAAAGATCTTAGATCCATTTATGTCATCATTGGATCTGATTTTTTCACATGGTATCAGAGCATGTTATAGGCTGAATAGTGCCAAATATATCGCTAAATTTGAGGGCGCCACTAATTCTAGTAAGAAGAGAAGTGGAGTCTTGATCAAATCTAGCAATTTCATGTTTAGAAAGTGGATCAAAGTGATCATATGCATGTTTTAGGTCAAATTGGTAAAAGTAGCCAATTTTGTAGTTGGATCATTGATACACAAGTTTCATTTGTTGAAGAATAGGTCATTCTTCTAGAATCTAGATTAAGAAGTCTAGTTTTGCATATGGATTTTGATTCTTTCAATAGTATGAATGTTTGTGAATTCTCAAAGTTTGAATAGGAGTTTTTGTGGCAGAGACTTCTAACCTTTTCAAGAGTGTTTTTCAACATCTTATTTATGGTGGTGACATGGATTTCACTACGACATTTAGTTAAAGGGGTTTTTGGTGTAATCTCTTGTGATTTCAATTACATGTTTGAGGTGCCGGTTTTACAGAGGTTTGGATTTGTAAAACGTATTTTGATAAGAGGTTATGATGTACTTTTGGAAGAGAATATGTTTGGTATTTGTTCGCTTCATCAAAGCCATTTGGAATTTGGCAATTTGGAGCTAGAAAAAGGTATCAAGATGGAACCCAAGGGTCAAAGCAATGAGGATCTATTTTTGCGGGTGTTTTAAGACTTGTGTAAAGGCAAAGTATCATCAAGGAAGTGTTCTTATATCCTACTTTACTCATTCTATATCATATTTGAGCAATTTTATGTGAATGTGTGCAAATTCTCAAGATATGATGAAACTAGTCACATTGTTCTTCGTTATTTTGATCTTGAGGATCTCTTATGGGAAGATCAGGTGTTGAGGATCTCTTATGGGAAGATGCAGATGGAGGCTCATTCGTGGAGGTTCATGTTGCAAACACTTCACAAGAAGTGAAATATGGAGGAGGCATGCAAGCATTTGTTGATCACTCAAATTTATTGCTTGGTTGCTGCTATTTTCCAAAGATATCAAAGGTGAAAGCATGGAGAAATCTATACTATTATGATTCTCTGTTACTTTTCAAGTTGGTTTTTCATCTTGATCTATGAAATTGATGTAATAAATAGTGAAACATTCAATATGGACACCATTATCTATACCAATTATGAGTGTGGTAAAACTAGTTGAAGAGGGAGTGTGAAAACTATCAACTAGTTAAGTTGGTTTTATTTGACAATTTGGAGGCCAAACTTAAAAGCAAACTCAAGGATACATTTCTTTATGTTAATAAGACCTAAAAATAATAAATCTACTATTTTTATAAATCATTTGGTGGATCAAGGTCAGATTTGGGCCTATTGACTATTAATGATGAGATTCATTGAAACTAATCACTTTATAGCTAAATTTTTTGTAAGTACTTGAAAAATACCATTTTGGGCTATAAGTGGCAAGTGGCCAAGTGACAGTTATAAATAGCTATACCTTTGTGGAGAAACTTATCAAATGTTCTTTCTGTTGTTGGAGAAATTTCTTCTTCTATCCTCTTGTCTTCGTCTATCTCTTCTCTCTTTATATTGGTGATTTTAGCATTGTGTAGAATGCACCTAAACTTGTATGAAAAGATTTCACACGTGTGAAGACTGTTGTACAACTGCTATAGTACGGAACTGAATAGTAGGGCACAATTGGATTTTATCATTCAATGTGTATTTTTCATGATTTTACAAATAGGAAATCTGCCAATCTAGATGAGAGTTGATCACAAAAGAGCTTGTTGATTTGTTGCAAGGGCTAAGCTTTTGTCTTATTCATATTTGCCTTAATTTTCTATGAAGGTCAGTTGTCAAAGTCATTTGCTAAATTGAAGCTTCCCCACATGAGGGTGTTGTTGATGTTGAGAAAATACACATGATAAGATTTTCGAGAAGGAACAATCAAAGCATGACCTGTTGCATCACATTCAATGGTTATATCTTCTACTTTAGAGGTAGAAGGAACTGATTGGAATAAGACCCTACTTGATATTTTTGTGTACTACACAATCAGCCATATTTTTCATTGACTTGTGTGTGTGTGTGTGTGTGTGTGTGTGTGTGTGTGTGTGTGTGTGTGTGTGTGTGTGTGTGTGTGTGTGAGAGAGAGAGAGAGAGAGAGAGAGAGAGAGAGAGAGAGAGAGAGAGAGAGAGAGAGAGAGAGAGAGAGAGAGAGAGAGAGAGAGAGAGAGAGAGAGAGAGAGAGAGAGAGAGAGAGAGAGAGAGAGAGAGAGAGAGAGAGAGAGAGAGAGAGAGAGAATTGACTTCCTTGAAATCTCCATGTTCTAAAGTGGTTACCATGCAAATGCAGCATATCAAAATTCAGATTGAAAGTTAGTCTTTTGCAATGTTGGTCATAGCAAAATATGTCATGTTTAAAAGAAGAAAGATTGAAGACAATTATCCAAATAGAAATTTCTTATTGGTTGCTCCACAATATATGTAGCCTCCAGATTTGATGTTCCTACTCATAATCTAGACTCTTGTGTTGCATACTATGTAGATCCTACACACCACATTGATCTTCATGTCTATAGGCCTACTCTTCACATGCACCCCAATTATGAGGCATATGAAGAGAGTTGGTTTTACACTGACAAAGATGTTTCAAATCAAAACTTTGTGGATAATCGTTCTTGAAGCATTGATGGATTGTAGAAAAGCTTGCACTATGAAGGCAGAGAGCACAAGGGCTGTTGGTTTTTGTTCTCAATGTGCTTGATGCAGTTAGCAATCCAGGCATTGATGGATCATCAATAGTAGATAACAACTTCAAGCAATTTTTCAAAAGCCATGGTGAGCGATGCTTGAAAAATAGTTGGGTATGCAATATCGGAATAATTTTTCAAAAAACACGGACCACGAATGCATGTATGGGTATTAGTTTAAGGGTATTTTTGAAATTTCAATATCAAAATTAAAAGCAAAAAAAATTTGAGCCCTTCATGTGAGAGGCAATATAATAAAAGTGAGCAGTTCACAGGATTGGTAAAAAAAAGTTGGGCATGTGATATTGAAAGAAGGGGTCTCCTTTCAAAATCCCAAGGTTTATGAGGGCTTTCTATCGGCTTTGAGTTTTACCTAGCCCAAACAATACCTTTGGAGTGGAGTGGTACCTTGAAATTGGGAGGATTGTACTTCTCCTGACCTAGACTATGGTGTAGGCAAGGTCCCACCCTAAAGCAAAGATGTGAAATTATCCATCCATAATCATGAAATGAGGGTGAAGCTCTACTTGCACTCCGACTACTTTGAGTTGAGGAATATGCTCTTGAATTGGACTTCTTCTCTAAGAGTTGTGGCATAGGGACGGCCTGGCCTAGTCCCACTCGTCCCGGCTGTATTTCAATCTATGCATGCTTCTCCCTCACTTTAGACACCTACTAATGCATCGTGAGTCGTGACTTTTAGTGCTCTTACTAATACATAGCATGAGAACTCAGGAATACAGTTTACTCTAAGTTGTTACATTGATACGCTGCTGCTGCTAGTCCCAAATGCTGAGGCTGCCGCTGTAAGTTTTTCTGGTATGAGTAATTGTAATCTGATCCGCCTTTAGAAACATGGTTGACAATCATAACAAATTCTAACCAACTTTGGAATTTGGGGGATCTCCGCATGTCTCATGCCAGATATGCAGGCAGCAGCATCATAACGATCCTCTGACAAATGTAGTGTGTATTTGACTCCGACCGACATGGCTCTGGTCTGGTAGGCAGTGACTGGTGCTACGCATCAATATGCTTTAAAGGTTATGCTTCTAAGTGATGCCATAGATACACGATCAAATAGCAAAGCAACCTCCACTAACTAGTTTGATCATTTTCAAGAGATGGTGGACTTTAAAACCTTTCTAGATTAGATTTTGTCAAATTTGGAAGGGCGTGGACATTCGGGTTGGCCAACCCAGATTCTGGAATCTGGAATCCCAGCTCGCTTCTTTTTTTTTTTTTAAGTAGGAGATTTTTTTTTTTTTTAAGTCGGTTGGTCTCCTACAATTTCTTAAACCAATAGGATTTTTTCTTTTCCAACCTCCAATTTTTTACAACTTTCAAAGCTGGCCGATTTTGCATTTAAGTTCAAAAGTGCACTTGCAAATTCTTTATTAAAATCTGCTTAGGAAATTAATTTTGTGCAATTTTAAACTTGGTATAAATCCTAATAGTCTACAACCCTCAATAACAATTATAAATTTGAAGCAAGTTTGCAAAAAGAAATCCAAAGAGTAATGCTATTTATTGTAACATATATATCTACTTTCTAAAAGTCGACATAAAATGTAAGTGATTAAATGGAATGTGTCAAAATATTCTAAAAAATTTCTTTATAAGAACAAAGAAATATAAGTCAACTAGGGCAAGTTTGAAGACTAGAAAGGTAAGAGCAACCTATTGCATCTTGTGCTTACCTCGTTATTTTCAAGGAACCTTCTTAAGCCTTGCAATTTTATTTTCAAGGAGGCTAATAAACTAATTCTCTTGTAAGTGGCTACTTTTAGATTGATGTTTGTACCTTTTTTTTTGCATAACGTAAAGATACTAGTATAATTTTCACAAACGTACAAGTACAAAATAAAGTCAACAGCCCAAGGCCGCAAAAGTCAGACCCCAAGTAGGGGGACTATACAAACAGAAGGACCAAATGGACTACAAGCACACCACACAGGGAGGCTGTCCATTCATACTCAAAATATAAGGCTAACGACTAGGTAATGGCTAGAAAATGTAAAGTCTGTCGAAAGTAGAGAGCCGTCGTAGGAAGAGCAGCCGCACCATCAAAAACCATATGATTTCGAGAAGTCCAAACCTGCCATAGAACAGAGAGCCTACAGACATGCCAAATAGTAAGTGCAGCACAATCCTGAATCAAGGAATCACCAAGCAAGGCAGCGCGCAGAGTGAGCATAGGTGGAACTCCCCACTGACCAAGCAGGTGAGTGAAATCCGTCCACAGGGAGCGGCAGCAGTGAAAAAACAAGTGCTCAGCAGTTTCATCCTCCAGTTGGCAAACCGAGCAAAGACGGTCAGTGAGAAAAGGCCACTTGGCACGGAGAGGGAGGGACTTGGAAAGAATGTGGTAAGCCAAATAGCGACGTTTGCCGAGCAGAATAGAACGGAGGGCCCGAAAGCGGGCATGCCAGATAGAAGAGGGATCGACAAGGGACCAAAGAGAGTTAAAATAGTCGAGAAAAAGAGAAGGGTAGCGGTAAAAATGGACCATAGAATAACTGAAAAGGGAGGGCTCAAGAGAGGGGGCCCAATCAGCAAGGGAAGGGGATGGAGCAGAGCTAAGACAAAAACTAAGAGTAGAAAAGGAGGTAGAAGCTAAAAAAGAGCGTTCCCCAGGAGTAAGGGAAGAGCCCAAAAGAAGCTGGCGGGGAGGAACATGAAGCAGTTGACCAAAAGAAAGAAGACCCTTCCGAGCCAAAGAAAGAGAAAGGCGAGGGTGAGCCGCAAAAAGAGGAGCAGCAGCAGAGGGAAAGAGAGCAGAGGTCCAAATTGGATCAGCCGTATGAAGAACATAAGGAGAAGTGCGATGAAAGAGAGAGAAGAGATCCAAAAGGGCCAGGCTGAGGTTCTTTAGAATAAAGGGACCACGAAGTCAAAAAGACCCCCCAAAAGCAAGGAGCTAGCAGAAAGAAGGAGAAGGGCGAAGAAGGGGAGGAACCGCAGCAGCCCTAGACAGATTTCTTGCATCGTTTAACAGCTTTCATATCTAGCATACTTTTCCTCCTACACATGAGCTTATGTGACTTCTTTCTACTTTTGATAGCACCATTATAGATGTTTTTGCTCGCCTTCTAGGCCCTAATTCTTTGGACGCGGTTTGGAGACAACATTGGCTCAAATATAAGGTATAATACCCATTTCTTGTGGAGGTTTTGGTCTTCTTTCTACTGTTACTTCTGCACCCACAATTTTTCTTGGATAGTAGGCTCTTGTTGCTCCAGCTTTATCTTCTCGATTCATGTGTGATCATTACCCACTTTTTATAGATTCCATCACTCATATGGATAGTGATTCTCTTCTTTTTTTTGCATCACTTCATAATTGCACAAGAGCTTCTTCCCATCTCTACCAAAGTGTGTCTTCTTTCTCTCTGACTTTTAGAATTATCCAGCATGCTCTTTTTACCGTAGCCAACTATATGGGCAATTCCTCGTATGTATTCACTAAATGTGAAACATTCAATGACAATGTGAAACATATCTTCTTCTTTTGTCATTTACCTCTCTAAAAATCTCTTTGCAATCTCTTTATTGCTAGATTTCATGTCAAGTTGATCAAAAGGTTTTTTGGTTTAGATTTCTTTTTTTAATGACATTGTTTTTTATGATCCTTTTGCTATGTTTTTTTTTTAACAAGGCCATAGAGCATTTACTCTTTGGGATATTTGGCTAGATAGGAACAAGAAGAAATTTGCAACTGATGAACAAGAAATTTGCAACTGATGATCTTTGCATCTCCCCCGACTGCTCCTTAAAGATGCACACAAACTATGTTTGCTTTTAACTTTCCTTCTTATTTTGTAAAATTTTCTTAATCTATAGGTGATTATCTCAGGAAAAAAAAATTGCTTTAACTTTCCTTTGTATTTTGTAAATAGTTCTTAATCTATGACTAATTATTTTTGGATTTTGACCAAAGTGCAAGGGATGATTCCAAAAGTCATTGAAAACCTAAACGTTTTAGTTATGTAATGGGAATATTTACTTAAATGTTTTGTGATCATACTAGGTTGCGGGTAGTATATTTAATTTATAAAAACACATTGTAGAGTGGCAGTATAATAACCATCAAAAGTTTAGAGTTGGAAGATTTAGAAAAAAAATCACCATTGTTTGTGCTTGCCAAAAACCTATAATCCATTAGAAAAAAAAATCTACCAAAATTATAATTCACCTACCAAGACAATTTTTGTAGGTTTCACAACCTACATGGTTGAGCTCCTTATTGTGTATTAGCGTAGCAAATATTAAACATTTTTTCAGTTTTCATGTAAATTAGTAACTAAATGTTTTAAATTTTATTTAAAATCTCAAAAATAATTAGTTTGGCTCTAGGTTTTAATACATTCTTTGAGGGGCACATAGTAAAGTCTTAACAAAGTGCATGCGTTTTTAACCTCTTGTTAAACACAGAGACCATACAAGAATTCATTTTGTCATTATTAAATTTTAGTATAAATTAAAATGTACAACTTCATTATATTGTAATTGATTATTGCATCACCAAAATTTTGAATCAATTGAAATCTACATGAGAAAAGATAAAACTTTAAAGATATTGATTGCATCACCAAAAGTTTAAATCAATCAAAATCTACATGAGAAAAGATAAATGCTTTATAAGGCTATGTATAAAACTATGATCTTTTTTTTTAAGGCTTCTCCTTATAAGATCAATAGGCTTTTGGCTCATGAGTTGCTAAAAAATCGATATTTTTTTTTAATAGGTCTCGTAATTTTTTTTAATAGGTCTCGTGTTAGAGGGTAACAAAAGTCTCACAACCAATGTAAATTTAGAGCTCGTCCCCATGCACACAAAATAGTTAAGTTATTCAGTCCATCTTTTTGTAGTTTATATCCCTGTGAAAATTTCACAGCCTTGCGTCTGTGAGTAATGGCTTCAGAGGGCCCTTCTTCCCACCAATGCTCGCGAAAAACCTACAAAGCCTTACGAGCTCATTTCCAGAAATATATATTCACCTACTAAATTTATTGTTGTAGGTTCTTAAAGTCTACTAATCTAAAGGACTAATACTTTTTTAACATTGTAAAAAAAACTTGTAGTTTTTAATTTGCCGAAAAAGGGCATTAGGCCTACAAACTACAACTAAGCAGTGCCCTCAATGCAACCTTCAGCTTTCACCAGCATATAGCCTTCGGTGGCCCATGGGCCCTTCAGCTACGGCTTCAACCTTTTAGGCTCTCTCTCTCTCTCTCTCTCTCTCTCTCTCTCTCTCTCTCTCTCAAACATTGTTATTTAAGTGTTAAAACTAGGACCAATAGGTTTTTTTGGCCCAACTTTGAAACAAACCTACAAATTTTAAAAATAATAGGTTTCTTAGTAGGTTACAAAATGATTTTTCGCGAGCAATGCTTTCCACCCTCTGAACTCACTTATAAGCTATACAACGCGGAATGCGGTTTGAAATGTCCTTTGCATGGGGGAGAGCTGTTAGGGTTGCAATATAAATACAAAATATAGAATATTGGAGAGAAACTGGTTTTCCAAATATGAGGACAAAAGAATTGAAGTGTAGCATGCATGAGGTATTATGCAGTGTGCAGCAGCATGCTTAATGTTTCCCAATAACTACTAACTACCTTCAATTTGCCACATGTCTCACGAGAGTCACTCACGTCATCATAACCAGTTTCAGACAAAATGTCATGTAAGGTAGTGTGTTTTGCGTGTGTTTTTACTCCATCCCGCAAGACAACATGCGTAAATGTCTGTTATCAATGCCCACTGTTCTGGCAGGCCATGCCTACCGATTGGCTCAGGAAGCAATCTGGCTTGCGCACTGCGCAACTACAAAACACACACATTCATAGCTCCTACTGTCGCCTTCTGCCGCGTGCGATACTGTTTTAAGTTTGTAGGTTTCGGCCATATATATCTACATATATGTGGTGTTATTGGCGCATGCCATGATCCATGTATATGGTAACAGGAAAGCACCGTCGCCTTGTGCCGCGTGCGATAATGCTTTGTGCTACTCCCTCACATATATATATAATATGTATGTGGTTCAGGGAGTGCAATGTGCATGAGTCTTAAGTAGCCCTGCACCTGCACCTCCATTCACTATTCCTCCTTGGAATATGTCTGCCATGGCGGCATGGCCCAGCTCGCCCGCTCGGTATATTCCAACTTCCAAGTTTCAAATGCAAGCTTTGTATGATTGTATGATTGTATCTGCCCACTGCCCACTGCAGTCTGCAACCTGCTTAAAGTACGATGACTTTCAGGTTTGCTGGGATTTGTCAAACGATCTTTTAACGGCCGATCAGAGGACAGATTTCAGCTTGTGTACTCGCCACTGGGTTACCATGTAGATTGTAATTTGTAGCTTTTTAGAATTACCCATATCAGAAAACTTGCAGTCGCACCATTTTTACCGAGTACCTGCTTGTTAATGTTGTCATACAGGTGTTACAACTTTGAACTTACAGCTGTATTATATGCACTCCTCATCCTAGGACCTATCCATAGAAGCTAGTAGAGAATACTAAATAGTGATGCCATAACATGCGTACTACGTATGAACAAACAACAAACCTGCAAAGACGTGAATGTCTGCTGCTGAGCCCATCTGAGATGATCTGACCTTTACATAAATTCATATTTCTTCGAAATTCCGATGCCAAAGAACGTATTATGCAGCCTATTAACGTTTTTTGCAGCTGTCAGGGCTTTTCCATGATATATATTATTGGGATCAAGAATCAAAATCAAAAGTTAAAAGACTAAAGTTCTTAAAACAGTCGGGGAGCCTCCCAGAAGCATCCCTTCAATATTCTACATCTCTAGAATCTCGACTGCAAAGGGAAGTCGGTTTTCAAATATTCATGCCTTCAAAAACCTCAAGCTTACAAGTGTTGTTAAATCCCTCCAAGTGTGGAAGGGTTGTCTTGATGATATAGCAAGCCATTTTAAACTATTTTAATATGCTAAATTGTACCCATCATGATTCTAAATTTTGAAAGAAGGTTAGCATCCAACTATTTTTCCGGTCTCAACCTAGCCGGCTCCAACAATAACTTCCTTGGTGTTTAATGTTACAAGATTATGAAAAAGCCACTCAGTTGGCTTACATGTAACTTCTATCAAGAATTGTGCAAAAGTAGAGCATTCACAAGATGGAACTTCCCCATTACCTACTATTTCATAATGCCCTTTGGTCCCAGGTCAAATCCCCCTTTGCAGACCTAAATGCATTATGCCCTTTGGTTTACAGCGATGGAGGGTATGAGCCCTAGGGTGTAGAAGTTGGAAAAACCCATGAACTCATGTATGGAAGTCAAGGACCGTATCACTTGCATCATACCAACATGTTGGAGCCTAGAATGGTTAGTATTTGCATCATACCAACATGTTGGAGCCTAAAAAGGTTAGTATTCAAGGCTTAGCTCAAAAGTAGAGATACAATGTTTATCTAGAAAAGTTCACAATAGTACAATGTATCAAGTTATAACCAAAAAAAACTCACTATACATGTTCATGAAATGAGTTATGTTCAAGTTTGGTTAGTATTCAAGGCTTAGCTCAAAAGTAGAGATACAATGTTTATCTGGAAAAGTTCACAATAGTATAGTTAATCAAGTTATAACCAAAAAAAACTCACTGTAGATGTTCATGAAATGAGTTATGTTCAAGTTTGGTTATCTTATATACTCTAGAAAGGTTAGTATTCAAGGCTTAGCTCAAAAGTAGAGATTCAATATTTATCTGAAAAAGTTCACAATAGTATAGTTAATCAAGTTATAACCAAAAAAAACTCACTATAGATGTTCATGAAATGAGTTATGTTCAAGTTTGGTTATCTTATATACTCTAGAATAGTCATGTAGGGGTGCTTTATATGTATTGAAAGAGGTCATGATTATTTACACATCTTTTGTATTGTGTATGTTGTAGTTGTCAAATGTTCTTTTCCTAGCCACGTTGATCAAGTCGACATTTTGGTTGATCAACACATCCAGACCAAAAAATATTTGCTTGGTAGCATGGCTCGCCAAGGAGCAATGTTGTCGGACACAAAAATTTTGCCTCCCAGTGCTCTACCAAGCAAATGTTTTGAATCGACTCAACATATTTGATTCGATTTGACAAATTGGAGACTTGACATAGCACATTCAAAAAACTCAAGACTCAACATAGCACATTCGATTCAAACTTGCCACATTTGATTCGACTCAACAAATTCATTTCAAACTCGACACATTCAAGACTCGACTCGACACATTCTATTTGATTCGACACACCCTAGTCTAGACACGACACGTTTGATTCGAACTCGACTCAACACATCTGACATCAACACAATCGATTTGGTTCTATTCGATTCGATTCGATTCTATTGAATTGTTATTGAAAAAAAGGGAAAAAAAAAAAAAAAACTCACGCCTAGTTAAAAACAAGTTAACATAAAAATCATAACAACATGCAGGGCATTTCGTAATTGCATCTGATCACCTAGTTTTCGATGCATTGTTGTTGGAAGTGAATGGTTTACTTTGTGTTGTAGGGCCCACTATTGCCAAGAAGAATTCTATATGATGCTTTGTGTGTTAGATTTCTTATGCTCTGCCTTAAACAAATCGTTCAAGTAATGAGCATCCTGAAAATTGAATGCCGACTACATGTTTTTGGACCTTCACATTTTTCCTTTAAGATTTTTTTGCCTTAACCATTTTTAGGCACCTTCTCCTTTTTCGCACCTTCGCGAAAAATGCGACACAGTGACTAAGTGGCCAGAATGCCTTAGAAACCATTCTTAAGATATTTTTGCTTTTTCGCCTTCTTCGTCTTTTTTGCACTCGCGAAAAATGCGACACAATGGCCCAAGTGGCCAGAATGCCTTAGAAACCGTTCTTAAGGCACGTTGGCTTTTTTGCCTCCTTCGCCTTTTAGCACTCGCAAAAAATGCGACACAATGGCCAAGTGGCCAGAATGCCTTAGAAACCATTTTTAAGACACCTTCGCCTTTTTCGGTTTTTTTCGTTGCCTTTATTCTAAAGCACCTTCACCTTCTTCATTGTCTTTAATCTAAGGCACCTTCACGTTCTTCGCTAAACTTCAGTGTAAGGCACCTTCAGCTTTTTCGCCTTTTTTTGGCTTCTTCGTTGTCTTCAGTTTAAGGCTGGCCAGAATGCCTGGAAACCGTTCTTAAGGCATCTTCACCTTCTTCGCTGCCTTCAGTCTATAAGCGCCTTAGGGATTTACACATCTTAAGTCTAAGGGCACCTTTAAGAGTTGCACACCTTCGGGTTTTTCGGGTTTTTTGCATCTTTGCTACATTGGCAGATTGATGTCGCCAACTTATCATCAACCCTAAAACAGCTGGAGAAACAAATATCCTAAGGGCAGTTACCAGCTTTGTACAGATGCAAAACTGGAGTAAATGGCAGTTAAGGCATAAGATATTTTTTCTCTCGACACTTGTAAATTTATATACTAGCTGAATCAAGCTATGTAAGTGTTAATTGAATTTCTCTTTCAATCAAAGTTTTCTGTAGCCAGCGTTATCATGCTCATCAAGCTAAAGTTATTACTTCAAACTATTGTACTCACTGCTGATATTAATCAAAGTGCAATTTTTGTCTAACTACTGTGTCATTCATTTGCGCATTCTGTATAAATTCTTCTACTTGAATAATTTTGCTGCTAACTGTTGCGTTTCCATTCCTACATGTCACACTCAATCCTCGAGCTTCCGCTGCCGCTCACGCCCCCACGGTTTTATGACATGGTATCAGAGTGGGCATTTCAATAATCTGCATTTCTACTACGTGTTATCAGTCTTGTTTCTATCAAGACGTCTTTCTAGGAAACGCACAGCCAACAGTATTACGATAATCGTTGTTTCCAACAACGATCTTGTTCAACCAGAATGGATCCATCATCTAGTTCATCTCTCATTGACAAACTCGATGGAGATAACTACCATCTCTGGAAATTCAAGATGAAGATTATACTTCTTGCAAAAGAACTGTGGGACATCGTTGATGGCACAGAGCTCAAACCAGAAGGTGGTGTAGCCGTCATCACCAAGTGGAGACTGAGAGATGGCAAAGCATTTGCCATGATCACCCTCAACATCAAGGATACTCAGATCAGCCACATACGTAATGTTCAGACTGCCAAGGATGCATGGGACATCCTAGCAACTCTCTACGACCTTAAAGACGTTACGTCCAAGCTTCATCTGAGGAAGAAATTTTTCACCCTCAGAATGTCTGATGCAGATAGTGTTTCGAGCCACCTCAACACCTTCATAAATCTTATGGAGCAGATGACTGCAACTGGCTCAGTCATAGAAGATTCTGATGCACTCATGACTCTATTATTGAGTCTACTTGAGGTCGACAAAAATTGGGTAATGGCAATTTCTATCCAAGAGCACCTTACTCTATCAAGAGTAATTTCGCTACTCCTACAAGAGGAGATCAGAAGATCAGCATCCTCCTCATGCTCAGGATCGGATCCTCAAGCTCTGTATTCAAAAATTAGAAGTTAAGATCCAAGAGATCTACAAAGTCAGGCTCTACTGGCAAGAAGAGCAACATGCAGTCTGGACCAAATTTCGGTTCAGGATCGAATTCAATCTCTTCATCATTCCAACCAGCATAGAAACTTTTCTGTAGATACTATAAGAGGATTGGCCACGAAATCAAGGATTGCCGAACTTTGAAGTACAACAACAAAAAGAAGAAGCAGTTCCAACCACAAGCACATAGTGCTATAGCCAGTCACTCAAATCAGCAACAACAAGAAGAAGAAGATGAAGCAGCTTTCATGACCAAAGTCGGAGAACAACAGGATATCGATCAACAGTATTCAGCAAATGTCAACTCAGAGTCTAGTACAAGATCTGTCTTCAATCAGCAAGCCAACTTCTCCATGCGAAAGCTGTATTATCATTAAGCATGCTATGAGTCCCTTTAGTTCAGACTCAGTTCATACATCCAAGAGCTTGCTTGACCTTGTACATAGCGACATTTGTGGCCCAATGCAGACTGCTTCCACAGGTGGAGCTCTCTATTTCCTAACCTTCATCGACAACTTCTCTCGAAGGACTGCAACCTACTATCTGAAGAACAAATCCGAAGCATTCAAGTTCTTCATGTAGTTCAAGGCGTCTGCAAAAAACCAGACCCAGAGGAAGATCAAGGCTCTACGCACAGATGGAGGGGGAGAGTACATCTCCACTAAATTCAAGGACTTCTGCAAGGCGAACGAGATACATCAACAATATACAACCAGCTACTCACCTCAGCCCAATGGTGTAGCTGAGTGAAAGAATCAGACACTCATCGAAAGTGCCAAGAGCATGATGGCCCATGCCTCTCTTCCAAAGAAATTCTGGACAGAAGCTGTTACTATAGCTACCTATTTGCAGAATCGATCCATCACCAAAGCCTTGAATGGAAAGACACTTATGAGGTGTGGACAGGATCAAAACCATCACACAAACATATTCGAGTGTTTGGATGCATCGCTTTTGTTCAGATTTCTGAGGATCTAAGAAGAACGTAGATGACAAGAGCAGGAAAACAATTTTTCGGCTATTTTCCAAATCACAAGGCATACAAGCTCTACAATCTGGATACCGAGAAGGCATTCACCAGTAGAGATGTCATTTTTGTGAAAAACCAGTTCATCGACCACAAAGGGAAAGCCGCTGATAATTTTGATCCAAGGATCAAGCAACCAGTCAATTCCAATCTAGAGATTCAACTGTAGAACATCGACGCTGACTCAGACAATGAGTCAGAACCTCAACGAGTCAACCCACATCATAGGACCAAAGTTCAACCCAGAAGGTCAAACAAGTCCAAATAGCCTCCATCTAGATTTATGGATGATCCGGCTTGCTATTTTGTGCAAGAACCAACCACCGTTTCTAAGGCAATGTCTACTGTTGATGTTGACTAGTGGAAAGCAGCGATGGACACCGAATTCGATTCTCTTATGGAGAATCAAACATGGACACTCATTGAGCTGCCAAAGGACCAGAAACCAATTTCATGCAAATGGAATATGGTCACTTTGAGCTCCATCAATAGCCTTTTGATCCACAAGATCTCCTTTGTAGTGGATGTACGTGCCTTATAATTGGCCTAATATAGCAAAATATACATGTCAATAATGCAAAAGAGCACAAGACAATAGCGGATGAAATCACGTGCTCTACAAAGCTAATTCAATCTATAAAAGGAATGAACCTATTACTGACAATAAAGAATCAATGCGCAAGGCATCTACTTCGTCTATCTCTGATAAGCTTATGATGCTATATCTTACACACACACTTGTTCTTAATCTCTTAATCACTGAATACGAAAATGGTATTCAATATATATACACAATGTTATAGGTGTGCAGATGAAAAAAGTACGAAGTGGATGTGTTGTCTGTAGGAGATCGTGGGTGGCTATTGTCGTTGTCAAATCCGTTAGCACAGTTGTATGGGATGAGCGTGAAAAGGTTCGTGACGTCATCATTCGCTGAAATGAACGTTGGTGAAGATGCGAAAAATGCGTCACTCTGACGAAATGCCTTAGGATTTGATTTACAAGATGCCTTCGCTTTTCCTAGGGCACCTTTGGCATTTTGTAAGGTAGTATCACCTTTTTCGCCTGTCACAAAACACGTGTAAAAACACAATGTCACGTTTTTCGCCTTTTCTTCGCCTGTGAGAATTTACTTGTATTTATGCAGACAGTCGTTTTTTATTCGTCTGTCTTATTTTACATGTAGATATGCAGACTGTGCAACAACATGAGTAAAAATGCAGCATGAATGGAGGCAGATTAAAATAAGATCTAGGAGAGTAGAGGAGATAAATCCAACAACCCCCCTTAATCTGGATCCATGAATGCCTTGATCTTCAGACTAAGCAATGCACAAAATTTGTTGTGTGCAATAACACTTAATGCTTTCGTGAATATATATGTAACCATATCCTGTGTTCTACAGTACGTTAAGCTTACCTCCTTGTTGAGAACCTTGTCCCTGATGTAGTGATATATGATTTCAATGTGCTTACTCCTAGAGTGAAATCTAGGGTTGGTCGATAAGACAATAGCACTCTGATTATCACAGAACAAAATTGTAGGGCTGTACTGATACAGCTGAACGTTTGACAATAAATTTCTCAACCAAAATGCTTCTTTAATAGATTGAGAAGCAACAATATATTATGCTTCTATAGAAGAAAGTGCGATAGAGGTTTGCTTACGACTGATCCATGAGATAGGACTGCCATTGGAGAAGAATGTAAATCCAGATGTGGACTTACAATCGTCTACATCTCCTCCCCAGCTTGCATCAGAATATCCACTGAGCTGATGAAGATTGTCGTTGCTGACATCTCCATAGCAGATGCATTGGTCCATGGTAGCTCGAATATGCCTCATGAATCTTATGAGAGCCTCCAATGGGTAATGCCAAGATTAGCCATATATTGGTTGAGTGAGCTTACTGCAAAAGAGATATCTGGTCTTGTACAGAACATTGCGTACATGAGAGATCCAAGTATCGATCGATAAGGATACTCTCTCATCAGCTCCTCTTTCTGCTTGGTCTGGGGACATTGGTCCTTTGACAAATGCAGGCCTAGATCCATTGGTGAGTGAGCTAATTTACAATTCATTAGATTGTATATGTTAAGAACATTGTGAAGATATCTTTGTTGAGTGATGTAAATCAGTCATCTCGCTTTGTCTCTGTGGATTTGAATGCCCAGACAGAAGTGAGCTTCGTCCAGATCAATCATGTCGAACTCTGAAAACAGCATTTGCTTAGAATCCTTGACCAAATTAGTATTATTGTTGAAGAGCAACGTATCATCCACGTATAAGGTGATGATAATGAAGGATTGTTGCACTGACTTGGAATAGACGTTGCAATCAGCAATGCTTGGTTTGAATCACTGTTCGATGAGGAATGTGTTGATCCTCTGAGCCCAAACTCTGGCAGACTGTTTTCAGCCGCAAAGTGCTGTGTGGAGTTTACAAACATGATTCTTCATACCTTCCAGAACGTATCCTTCGAGCTAGATCATGTAAATATCTTCTTGTATAACTCCATATAGGCTGTTTGCATCAAGTTAATGTACTTCGAGGTCGGCAGTTGCAGCACAAGACAGGAGCATTCGGATCGACGAATGCTTGACTACTGGACTGAAAGTCTCGCTGTAGTCGACGTTGGGAATCTGAGTGAATCCTTGTGCTACTAGTCTTGTCTTCCTTCGATCAATTTCTCCATTGGCATTGAATTTGATCTTGAAGATCCATTTGCAATCAATGATATTGCATCCAATAGGAGCTTTGACTAGTGGCTAGGTCTGGTTCTTAATCAGAGAAGAATACTCTCTGTCCATAGCTTCTCTCCAGAAATCAAAGTCTGGTTGGCTGAGTGCCTCTTCAACTGTCGTCAGTTCCTGTATCAAGAGACATGCAGACTCAGGAGTATACCTTGTGGGCTGTGTGCACACTCAGCTTGATCTTTTGGGAGGATTCGATTGATGAACCACTCCTGGGACTTGTTGCTTGGTAGCAGCAACGTCTTCATCTAATTCGTTGTCAAGAAGTGGGTCAACAATAGACACGCATGAGCCAGAAGCTCAGAAAGTCGTGTCAATAGTAGGTGATGAAGGTTCTCCTGGAGCAATATCCTTGTCTTTGATGTCGACGAACTGATCCTAGATAAAGACTGTATCCCAGCTATACACGATTTGTTGGGTATCAGGATCATACAACTTGTATGTATTATCAGATGAAGTATATCCAATCAGGATGGTCTTGAGACCTTGGAAGTCCAATTTCTTCCTCGTGTCTTTTGAGATCTGCGCGTAGGCAACGCATCCAAACACTCTTAGGTTCTTCACAGGGGGTTAGAGCCTGTCTACACCTCGTGGGGTGTCTTGCCTGAGAGGGCCTTGGTCGAACATCTCTTCTGGACGTAAGCTGCAGTGGAGACAGCTTCGGCCCAGAATCTCTTGGACAGCGATGCAGTGTGCTAGCATACATTTGGGTGATTCAACCAGGGTACGGTTCTTCCTCTCGGCCAAGCCATTAGACTGAAGACTGTAAGGAGTGATGAATTGCTGCTCAATCCCTTGGCTTTGGCAGTACTCCTTAAACGCGATAGAGATATATTCTCCACCATTGTCTGACCTTAGAGCCTTGATCGTCCATCCAGTCTCCTTTTTTGCATGCTCCTTGAAGACTCTGAAGCAGTTGAAAACTTCTGATTTTTTCTTTATAAAGTACACCATAGTCCTTTCTGGAAAATTCATCAATAAAAGTTATAAAATACTTTGCATTCTTCAACGAAGGATTTTTCATCGGGCCACAAATGTCTGAATGTACAATGTCTAACAATCCTCTAGCAATATGCTGATGGCTTGATTTAAATGGTTTCCCAGTCTGTTTACCAACTAGACAGTCTTGAGAGACAGGTAACTGGAGTTTATCACAAGGATAGTCGAGATCAAGAACAATAGATTGTCTAAACATTTGTTGTACAGCAGCATGATTCAAATGACCAAGTCTATAATGCCAAAGTAAACTTTTATTTGCATGAATAGAAGTACTGAGCGCTTGACTAGAGGCAAAAAAGCAATGACTTAATTTATACAAGTATTCATGCCTCTTTTTGAGTGCTAGGATCTTGCCTGTCCTATCAATACTTTGCACTGATCACATTCGAATTCTACTCTATGTCCTAGATCTGTGATTCTGCTTACAGAGAGCAGATTCGTAGACAAATTTGGTACAAACAAGACTTTAGAAAGTAGCTTAGACTGATCATTTGCAAAGCTTAATCTCATAGTACCTTCACCTTTAATAGCTTGTGTGCTATTGTCGTCAAGGTGAACATATTTCTTGGTACTGTAAGGTGTATAGGACTCGAAACAACCAATGAGACTGGTCATGTGCTGAGTGGCTCCGGAATCCATGAACCAAGAACTGTCGCCGGATGCTCTTTGATAACTGGTCATGAAGGCATCATGATCCGTTTCTTGAATAGGCTTTGGAGCTTCTGCAGTTGCATTTGCCACTTGATTCGACTGTCCCTTGCTGTTGTTCTTTGCTTGTAGTATCCGGCAGTCTTGAATTTCGTGGTTGTTTCGCTTGCAGTATCTATAGAACAACTTCTTCTTCATCTGCGAATTCGACTGTACTTTGAGTTGTGCTGATTTTTGGTCTGGCTTTGATTGCTTCGGGGCTTTCTTCTTTTGCTTAGTCGTGCTCTTGTTGATGTATAAGGCGTGAGAATTAGCCAAGGAACTCAAGGCTTCGTTCTTTCGCGTGTCTTTCTGCAACAACATAGTAATGACTCTCGAAAGAGTCAGTTCTGGATGTGTCATGATGCTCATCACCCAGCTATCGTATGAGCTTGGCAAGCTTGTAAGCAGTTGCATTACTGCGTCTTGATCGTCTATGATAGATCCAACAACGGTCATTTGCCTTAGCAGGTTCTTGAATTGATTGATGTGATTCTGTAGGGAATCACCATTTTTCATCTTGAGGGAGTAAAATTTCTTCCTGAGATGTAGCTTGGAAGCTATATCTCGCACTTCGTATAGTGTGCTCAAGATGTCCCAGACTTCTTTCGATGTTTGAGCCTCGGATACATGGCCGATTTGGGTCTCCGTGATGTTGAGGATGATCAACGTGAAAGCCTTTCCATCCTTCAGCTTCCATCTGGCGATTGTTGCATCGTTTGCTTCGAGTTTCCCTTCTGCACCTCTAACAACGCCATACAATTATTTAGCCATTAGTACAGTTTTCATCTTAAAATTTTACAAATGGTAATTGGCTCCATCAAGCTTGTCCATGATGGAACGGGCTTTCCCTTGGGAATCCATGTGGAGGATTAATCTAAGTGATAGGCAAAACTATCATTGACTTAAATATGAAAATTGGGCACTGAGTTATAGAACAAGAAGACAATTACTCTATCAGCTAGTAGAGTCTTATATTGTGGAAGCTTATCAGGCTATGAAAATAGCTCTGATACCATGTTGGAGAAAGCGGGTGTGTCATGTGTGAGAGACGAAAATAGCTCGAAAAGAAAACGAACACGAAATAGAAGAGAACTCGAAACTCAAACGAAAAACGAACTCAAAACTCGAACGAGAAACGAACTCGAACTGTTCGTGCACAACGGAATGAGCTATATTACTCTTTCCCTAAGCATGACTACGCGCATCAGAAATGAACAAAACGTTAGTGATAGAAATCACAGTCGTTCTGATTACGTAGCCAAACATTAACAAAACATCAGAAGAATAATTTGTCGAGAACAGCTAGACAAATTATTTGTCGCGAATGATTCGCAAAGAGCTAGACTGGGCTCGACTAATAATCAGTCGCGAATGATTCGCGAAAGGCAAGACTAAATACTAGTCGTCAACAGCTAGACTAATAATAACTTGCTAAGAACATATACCAAATTGAGCAACAAGAGAGTCAAACATAATGATAAAAGCATAGCATCATCAACGCAAATCTGAATGCAGAACAAAAGAGTTGTTATCAGATTAAGTATAGCAAAATATACATGTCAATAATGTGGTAGAGCACAAGACAATAGCAGACGAAATCGCGTGTTCTACAAAGCTAATTCAATCTGTAAAAGGAATGAACCTATTACTGACAATAAAGAATCAATGCGCAAGGCATCTACTTCGTCTATCTCTAATAAGCTTCTGATTTGCTATATCTTACACACACACTTGTTCTTAATCTCTTAATCATTGTATACGCAAAATGGTATTCAATATATATACACAATGTTACAGGTGTGCAGATGAAGAAAATGCAAAGTGGATGTGATGTCTGTAGGAGATCGTGGGTGGCTGTTGTCGTTGTCAAATTCGTTCGCACAGTTGTCTGGGATGAGCGTGAAAAGGGCCGTGACGTCAGCCTTCGCTGAAATGAACGTTGGTGAAGATGCGAAAAATGTGTCACTCCGAAGAAATGCCTTAGGATTTGATTTACAAGATGTCTTCGTTTTTCCTAGGGCACCTTTGGCATTTTGTAAGGTAGTGTCGTCTTTTTCGCCTGTCACAAAACACATGTAAAAACACAGTGTCGCATTTTTTGCCTTTTTTTTGCCTGTGAAAATTTACTTGTATTTATGCAAATAGTCGTTTTTTATTCATCTGTCTTATTTTACATGTAAATATGCAGACTGTGCGACAACATGAGTAAAAATGCAGCATGAATGGAGGCAGATTAAAATAGGATTTAGGAGAGTAGATGAGATAAATCCAACAGGAGTTTCTACTTTTTTGCACCTATCCATATTGAATTTTTTAAGAATTGAAGTGGCATAATGGAAAATTTGACAAATGAAACTATTATTATAAACTCTTACTACTTCAATACCCAAAATATAGTACAAGGATCCTAAATTTCTCATTTTGAACTCCATATACAATGCCATCTTGGTCTCATTGATTGATCAACATTGTTTCACAAAAAGTGATATCATCTACATACAATGAGAGTATAAGTACATCGCCATCATGAAATTTAAAATAAAATGAGGATCTAAATCACTTATATTAAATCCAAGTAAGATAAGGAAGGAATGTCCGAGCATGCCATGATCTTGGTGCTTTCTTCAATCCATACAAGCTTTCCTTGAATAGCACAGTTTGTCTTCAAATCCATGTTGAATGAAGCCCTCGGGTTGCTCCATATAGATATCTTCCTTGAAATAGCCATAAAAAAAAGCATTAGACACATCCATTTGTAAAAGCATCCAATTGACGTGTGAAGATAGAGCAATCAAGATTTTTTAATTGTTGTCATCTTGGCCACGGGTGCAAAGGTCTCTTCATAGTCCAAGTCTTTGTTTTGTGCATATCCTTTTGCACATAGCCGAGTCTTAAGTTTGTTGATTGATCCATCTTGGTTATATTGGTTCTAAAAACCCATTTACAACCAAATGATTTCTTGTTAGATGGTAGATCTACCAATTTTCAAGTGTGAATGTAAATCAATTCATTGTATTCTATGATCATATCTTCATACCAATCTTTTGAATTTAATGCTTCTTGAACACATGAAGGTTCATCAAAGGAAGTGAAAAGAGCATTAGAGATGTTATCAACTTCAACTTGCCTCCCTTTTTCAAGATAAGTGAGTCTCGAAGGCTCGGATTTGGATCTAGAAGATCTTCTTGGAGACATAAGATCTTGAGATTCTTCCTCTTCAAGTCTTGGGCCATCTCCATCAATGACTTGAACATTTTTTGGTTGAGAAGATGCTTGATCAAGCAAACATTTGGATGCTCCATCTAGCTTGCAGATCTTTCCTTCATGAAACATTACATCTCTACTAGTTACAATCTTCTTAGTAGAGATTACATAGATCTTCTAATCTTTGCTTGAAGAACAATAATCAGCAAAATTTCATTGAATTAGGATATTCTTTTGTCTCTTCTTACACTAAGAGGTACATGCACAAAGCATATGGATCCAAAGATCCTCAAATGAATAACATTTGGTTTCTTCTTAAACAACAATTCTGATGGTGTTTTACCATCTACTGCACTACTTGGTAATCTATTACAAAGATAAGTAGCACAAAAATTTGCTTTTCCTCCCCAAATCCATCCTTAAGGCCTTTGCACATTCACATAGAGTATTGTTCTTCCTCTCAGCCACCCCATTTTATTGAGGTGTGTAGGGGCATGAATACTCCTCCTTGATGCCATTTTTCTCACAAAAAACATTTCAAGCTCGTGGAGATGTAGATTCCCACAAGGACCTTGAACTTCAAAAAAGTCTGAAACACCATAGATTTAGAAGATAAGAGATATATCCAAGTATATCTACTATGATCATCAATAATTGTGACAAACATAGTTGCTCCTCCATTGCTTTTGCTACTTGAAAAGTGCACATCCGACTGGATTAGATACAAAACTTGAGATGATCTATTAGAGGATCCAGGAAAAGGCATTTTGTGTGCTTTTGCTAAAGCACAAGCCCCACATGTCTTAGCACTCTTCAACAAGATTTTGGGCAAATCAACAACCTTTGCATCTTTGCACATTGTCTTCATAGCTTTGAAGTTGGGATGGCCCAATCTTTTGTGCCAAGCTTTACTTGAGGGAGCTCTTCCTCGGCCATCGAGCAATGGTTAGATTCCACATAAGCATCAAACTTAAATAACCTCCCAAATCTTGTTCTCCTTGCAATCATCTCTCATCCCTCTTAATAAAAGAAGCATCCACAACAAATTGGACTTGGAATCCACTATCTAACATTTCTCCAACACTTAACAAGCTTTTAGTGATGTTAGGCACATATAACACATCATCAAGTTTCAAGATCTTGGAGGATCCAAGAATCATAGGAACACATCCTATCCCTTCTATCTTACATTCATGATTATTTTTTATCTTAGATGCATTATAGAAAGAAAGAAAGTTGTTCAAAATTTTCCTTTTGATTGGTCATGTGGGAGCTAGCCTCATCAATCTATGAAGAAATTAGATCACAAAGATCCAATTTGTGCCCTTTGATATTTGGCTTATATGGATAGCACATCTAGCTTCGTTAACAATGTATAAATTTTGCATCTACTACATATAGAAGATGTAAACTCAATAAGAACTTATCAAAAACACTTATGTAAGTTAATTTATTGTTTTAGTCTGTACAACAATCGTACAACAATAGTACTCAATGGATTCACAAACTTATAAAAAATAGCATTGTACACACAAGATCTCACTATATCACCACCAAGATGCAAAAAAGGATGTAGAAACCCAAAGAGATATCTTCCATAAGAATGAATGAGAGAGATGAATTCCTCCCATGCTTTTAGTCTATTTATAACATCCTCTTGTCCTATTTGGAAGCTCTTACACAAGCTTATCTATTTATGAAAGTTTCTAGATCTCTTCCAAACCCTAGATCTAACATGACTAAATTCAATGCATGTAAATGAACCAATATTAAGAGGTCTATGTGGGACCTTCTCAACTTGCCTAAGTTGCAAACAATAGTAAATCCACTATTCTTTAGGCCTTATTAATTTTATAAAGTCTATCTCCAATATGAAAATGCATATTGGCCTCAAATTTGCCAATTAAACTCAACTTGACTAAACTAAACTAGTTGATATTTTTCACTCTCCCTCTTCAAGTAGTTTTACCACACAACTTTGATCTAACTTTCAAATGATCTTCATCCTAAGTAGAGACCTCCTTTCCAAGGTTTTATGATAACTTGCATAATTGATAAGAATAGTGCCCACATTGGATGCTTCACTATTTCTTACATCAATTTTACATATCAAGATGTAACTAGAACATGAAGAACCAAATAAAATGTAAATGCAGTGATTCCTCTATGATTTCACCTTTGAATGCTCTGGAAAATAACAACAAATAAACAATAAATGTGAGTAATCAACCAATGCTTGCATGTCTCCTCCATCTTTGTCCTTCCTTTATATGTCTCCACCAAGAAAATCCATGAATGAGCCTCCATCTCCATCTTGCCACAAGATATCATCATCACTTGATGACTTGACCATGAATGAGTGATACAATGAGTCTCCCTTCAAGAATGCTAGTACAACTCCAAGAATGCTAGTACAAGTCCAAGATCAAAATGATGCAAAACAATGTAACTAGTTTCACCATATCTTGACAATCTGCTCACATTCACATGAAATTGCTCAAACATGGGATACAACAGATAAAGTAAACTTGAACAACACTTCCTTGTTGCTCCCTTGGCCTTACTTGAGTCTTCAAACACTTGCAAAAACAGATCCAAAATATCTTTGCCACTTGACTTCCCTTTGATGCTCTTGACTAGCTCCAAATTGTCACCTTTCCTTTTGTGTTATTGAAGCCCTTCAAGATCAACCTCTTGATCTTCCTCTTGACCATAAAAGTCATTGACTAAGACCTCTTTTTCAGATCCATTAGTTGCTTCCATTCCATCAAAACCACATCTACACAAGAAGATGTACCAAAACATTTGAGAAAAGCAAAGTGTGTACCTTCAACTTGCTTACCCTTCTCATCATATGTAAGCCTAGATGGCTTTTGTCTTTCCCTTGATGCTCTTCTTAGAACTCGACTTGGAGAGGCATCTCCACCATCACCATCTAAAGAACCATTTCTTTTGCAAACTTTGAAAGATTTGCCTCCTAAGAGTTAGAATCCTTGATGTAGACTTGGACTCATAAACCTTCTTTAGAGTTTCCCAAGCCTCACTAGATGTAGTGAACTTACCAACTTCTTTGAGAAGTTCATTAGTCACATTCATCTTGATCATATGAAGAGCTTTCTTTGCCCTCCTATCATACCCTTGAGGTGCCACACGTCTCCTCTCCACACCTACAACAATATCCATCAACTCATTCATCTAGGAGAGACTCCATTCTCATATAGGAGCACCCAACGGGGTTGGCTCAACTGGTTAGCTTGGCATCCAAAGTTTCTTTGGTCCCAGGTTCGAGCCTCCCCTTGGAAACCAAGAAGCATTCTCATATAGGACCCAACGGGGTTGGCTCAATGGTTGGCTTGGCATCCAAAGTTTCTTTGGTCCCAGGTTCAAGCCTCCCCGTGGAAACCAAGAAGCATTCTCATATAGGAGAGACTCCATTCTCACCTTCCAAGTTGAATAGTTGCCTATCATTGCTCTCCAGAAACCTCCATTTGTCACCATGTTGCAATGATTTGATCTCCTCTTTCAACTTGTTCCAATGCACTTAGCACTCTTGAAAGTCAGTACGGGATCCCTTACGGGCTGTTCGTCGGGCCCTGTAAGGGATCCCTTACGGGCTATTTGTAATGCCCCATAAGGGATCCCTTTATGGATTCCTTACAGCAGCTCGTAATGCTCCGCAAATGAATTCTTTCAATTCCCATGAAGCACCCATCAAATCCAAACATATCAAATTTTCTCTCATTGAAGTCTTTAATGTTCCTTAACCACTCATCCAACTTGAAATCAAGCATAACTTTTCATGTTTTCCATCATCGACATAAGTGGCACTCGAGCATAACATATTAGTATAGAGCTTTTAGCATTACGGAGGCCACCTACTTCCCTTTTTGCATCTGATTTCATGACCCCATACGATATCTTCAAAATATCATGAGTCTCCACACAACTCACGAAACAAAACAGAACATACCTACATGTCCCAAAACATACCTACATGTCCCAAATATCTGCAAGAAAAAAGATTTCGTTTACTCTCAAACTCAGATTTTATTAATGTATTATATGATGCACTCCTCAAATTCACATCGTCAAACCATGATTGGGTGCAAATTATATGCAATCATGTGTGTGCTTCTCATATCAATTTCCTAAAGTAAACACCCTGGTGCATTTATTCATAGGAAAAAGTAGTAGGTACATTGATGAAAAAGATATATACACCCCGAAGGAGAAATTTAAACAAAAGTAGGCTCAAACAAGAGCGAAGCTTGCAGTAGAGTTAAGATTAATTTAAATCCTGGCATTAAAAATAAAAGTGCATAAACTATGATGATGTCTGTGGGAGTCTGCCAACTGACTGCAGCAGATCAGAAAAGCGAAGAGGTGGTGAGTCGGCTAATGAAAGGAGATGAAATGTAGCAGACCCAGCCATCGTCGCCTGTTGCAGAATAGATAGGGCCTGAGCACGTTGCAAGACAATGGAAACACGTTGTTTGAAAGAAGCCACGAGAATAGAACCAGGAATACCTTGACGCTCTGCCGCTTGATGAGAACACATGCGAAGAAAATCCTCAAAGCGTCGATGCAAGGTGTCATAAGTCTCAATAGCCAAGGGAAGGAAAGCATCAATGGGGTGCCTGTAGGAGTAGTTTTTTTCTTTCTCTTGTGCTGCCACGCCTGCCGCTTCTCCTTGTGTGAAAGCAGAGCGAGGCAATAGGTCACCACGCGTGGGATCAGCAACAACATCATCTGCCAAAGTACGAAGCTCATCCCGAGAGAGGACAATGTCAACACGCCTGCGGGAAGAGTGGGACGCAAAAGAAGGAAGTACATGAGACTGCTCTTTGAGGATATGGAATCTTCCATCTCTGGCTATAGCGGCTGTTGCATCTCTGACAACATCATGCGTAGCTGTGCGCTCACTCCCAAAAGGACAGCGGAGGAGGTGGATAGCAAGAGCATCAATCGGGTGACCACAAACACACCTAGAGAGACCCAAGACCGAAGGATGAGGAAGCCTCGAACGAAGCCGAAGAGCAGTGGTGAAGATGGCCGAAGACAACCGGAAGGAAAGAATAACAAGCCGAGCTGACAACCAAGCCCCGACACCAGGACCCGCACAAGAAAGAAGTCAAGCTCGGTGCAACGCCGAAGGAGCCTTAGAGAGCATGCTGGAAAGGGTATGCTTGTGCACGCGCTCCAAGAGAGTCTCTTGCAGGTGATCTGAACTGAAAGTGAAGAGTTGTTCAAAAGGAGGAAGACAAACTTGGGCAAAGAGAGGGAGGAGCTCTCGCGCAGCGATGAGGAGGTGCTGAAAAGGCAGACAATCGCTATCCACATGAGCAATGCAATCCGCCAAGAGAGGGCGAAAGCCAGAAAGGAAACGAGAAGACAAAGTAGGGGCGACAAGAACCCAGTTCCCAAAAAAAGCTGCAGGTGTAGAAGAAACCGTAGAGACCTCCACAAGAAATGGGTAACCGAGTCTGGTTCCGAGCTGAAAGGGTCTCCACACCATCCAAAGAACTTGGGCCTAAAAGACGGCCAAAAACATCCATAAGAGAGCTGTCAAAGGAAGAGAGGAGATGCAAAAAGTACAGAGTAAGGGGGAAAGTCCGCAGCAGATAAGAAAGACGTTGGATAAAGCAAGACGTCAAGATGTCAAACACAACCTGAGTGTCGTCCAACCGAGGAAGCAGATATGAATGAGCAACATCCCCTTGGAGAGCCTCACCAAAAAAAGCAGAGCTGAAGGAAGCAGACCCAGAAGGAACACCCAGAATGCGAATGCCATCCATACCTTTGAACATTACGATAATTTGTTCCTATAAGTAAACTACAAATCTATGGGTTTTGTGACTTTCTTCAAGAGTCACTTGGATCAAAATTGATATACCAAAGGCTTGATGCATGGTTCTACAGTTCGTATACCTACTTAATCCTCATCATATTTTAGCGAAGTGATTTTGAAACCAGATTGTAATTCTCAATGTTGAGGAGACCGCTATTTTGTAAACAATAATCTATATGCAAACACAAGATTGTATGCAATGTTGTAGCTTGCATTCCTTTATTAATGATTAAGAAATATGTTCGTGCACAATAGCAAGCTGATGCAAAATGTGAAGAAAAAAACCTTTTGACCACATACTCACATATTGTCACACAAAAACATTCTTGCACCTAAAGCAAAAGCTAAGTAAAAGGTAGGGTGGCAGATTACCAAGAACTTACTGAAGCTTTGAAATACGCCTCATGAGACTTGCTAGAACCACTTTAATAAGCACGCTTATTTATCCCATTTTTGCCATAATCAAAGCTTAACAATGTGCAGCTATATTTAAGTATTACAACATCATGATCAATTATAATCCCCCAAATAAATGTCAAACATAGTCAACAACAACACCCACAACCATTATGTCTATTTCAAGGGTTGCAAGACAACGAAAGACATTTTACTGCTATGCAAGGTGTCAATTGGAAAAGCTTCCTTATCGCCCATTTCATCCCCCATCTAACACTTTATTAAGCAACATGCATCACTTTGATCCGAAAGCACGGACTATTTATTAAAAACTTTGCTCTCATCTATTAGACCTCCTCACCATGCACTGGCTCACCTAAAAGTTGGAACCGTTACAAGAAATGGCTTTCATAATTGTCTCCCCTCAACATGGACAGATTCTAGCATGTTGCATGGGGATATGGAGCACATCTTACAAGAAGTTTCTGCTTTGAGAAAAAAAAAAAAGCGTATTCACCTAGAACGATAACCAAAAATATTCATAGAGAAAACCAAAGTACAGTTTCAATTACTACGGTGCAAAGATGGCATCACATCATAGCTTCAAAAGATGTCTGCTCACCCATTAACAATAAGATTACTAAATTTATGATGAGGTACAGAAATTCTGTCAATTACGACATCAATTGATCTAACACCACATCTACCATGTTCCGTCCATACAGCACACTCCAAAGAGTTAAGGGACTTGAGCAACAAGTTTGAATGTCACTCTTATGACATTAGAACTCACAAAGAAAGGGCCACTCAATCAACAATAAAACAGACGGGTTCTCAAACATAGCTATATATATATATATGGCCGATACAAAAACCATCAATCAAGAAGAATAAAAAGATGGCAAACAGGTAGCATCACAAAGAATCTAAATGTTATAAGGTATAAGTGATTATAAATGTTGATAAACTCACAGATCCAAATACTTAATGTATATTATGCCAGATTTGGGTACTTGATAAAACAAAAGGTGTTCTTATAGAAAATTTCTGGAGTACACAAGAAATGGACAATATGTCAAAAAAAACAATGAAATTCGCAGGTTCTTAAATGGTGTCAGCACATCATGAAACTGAACTGGACCGTTTCTTAGCCATGTAACAGACCTAAGCTGAAACTTTCTTGGCCTTGCCTTGACGGGAATTGGTGAACAAAGACTTGAACATAATGATTTTCCATGGAACACCTCGTAGCAAAATCTTTAGTAGGAATCAGTTGTATACCATGTACTTCGGAGTGGCACTAAACTTCTGATAACCTTTAATCACTTTGTTTACAGCCTCCAGGAAGTCTTTCTCTGTGACTGTTTTTCTACGAGCACGGATAGCATACATGCCAGCCTCAGTACAAACACTTCTGATGTCAGCACCTGCAACATTGTACATTGAAGGCATAAGCACAAATTAGGATTAACGATTGAACAAAGCTCAGATCACTAGCAAAATGAGCAACACTGGTACTGCAGATGACATTTTCTTAAAGACTTGTCGCACACTAGTTGTTTGGCCAGTTTTTGAAGGCCTTGAATCCACCAAAGTATCAAGAAAATAAAACTTGTGCACAAATACAAACTAATTACAAAGGATCTTGTGCTTTTGGAATCAATTTCCATAAGAAAACCTTTTAAATTACCTCACACGTTCACTAGCTTCTAGAGTTATCTCATTAAATGGTACGTTTGACAAGTCATCTTAGCAAGTTTCAAATTCAAGGGTAAAATATAGATTTCAATCATAAAAGCCTGTACCAAGTAATTTTGGGCTGGCCGTATCATCCTGTACCATAGTTGCACTGCGTTTCTAAAACCGCGACTAGAAAGGCGTTCAAAAACGAGTTTCGAAACGCGTTACTGGTTTGGGACAGCGTTTCTCAAAAACTTTTTATGGGTATCAAATTAAAGCATTGGGCAGTATATGTATGTAGGTTGCCGAATGTTTCGGGTACAATGTGGTCCAGTTTAGGTGCATCAATTCCTGTTAGATTCTGTCAATCGCTATTGATTTTTTTAATCTGTTTTTTTTTTCAGAGATTCTAAATCCAGAAACAAGTTTCTGAGAAACACGTTACTAGAAACGTTTTTTTTCCAGAAACACGCTTCTGTGTAACTATGTTCTATACATACAGATTGCAACTCATTCAGTACATATGAAAACGAGATAAGGAGTGAAGCTTTTCACACGAGATAAGGAGCAAAAGACGGAGGCAGGGAGACAAGGAATTGGAAGGAAGGAGGGAGAGGAGAAAAAGAAAACCGATTTAAAAGTTACTACTGCAACTACTAGTTAGAACTTCTGGCAACTAGTTAGTATTACTCAGTATTAGACAACAATAGCCAGTTAGTAGTTGCTAAACCTACTATTAGCGAATAATATCACTTGAATTTGACAGTGTCTACTCTCTTCAATCACTCGCTCTCCATCCCTCCAATAACCATAGTGATAACTCATATACTTACTTGTGAGATTGCAATATATCTTATCCAGATTCACAAATTAAATTTAATAAGTCAGTGACGTCGTAAGGCAAAGATTAGAAAAAATAACTACTTAGTCTCATCACCCCAAGCATAAATTGCTATCTGGGTTTCAAAAGAATCCAGATACTCTTGGGTAGGGCCCAGTGCCGACTAAGAAGCAAATGACAATCAACAAGAAAAAAATTTAAAATCAAATAAGTAAAAACGAGGATCACATGCGGCGTTACATAAACACGAGATACCAAGACGTGGACGAAATACAAATGTATGGATTCTATGGAATGCAAAAAAAATTCACTGCTTTGGTATATCAGAAGCTAAATATTTGCTACTTTTCCTCGGATATCCTTCCAGTTTGAATCTGCAGGGTCGGATTCTGAACGATCACAAATTGTTCAATTTAGAAAATCTTCAATTCTGAATAAAGTAGAAAGACGTATCTCCAAAAGAGACATGTCACGGACAGTTGAGGGGCAATGGCACAGGACCACACAGCTGATGCAGAAGTACATACACCTGAAGTCAAGCACTCCCTTGTAGTCACCCCATCAGTCTAGAGTTTAAAGCCTACTACAGCACCATGTGTTAATCCCCCCCCTTACCTTCTTGCTTCTGTTATTGAATTTTCTTACTCTTTCAATTTTCCTGTTCTTTGATTCCCTGCATATATTGTCTATTCGTTTTCCATTGTTCAGCTTCCAAATGTCCATGCACTGGAAAATCAAGACTCTTCTGCTCTTTGTCTTTGATGTCGAGACCACACCTATTCCAAAGTTACCATTCACCAGATTTATGCCACCCTTAAAGTTGGTTCCAAGTTCCCAAATGTTGAGGGGGTCGGAACGCATTCTGACACAACTAACGCCCGAAAGAGTGCATGGAGGTTGGCACTAGCAACAAGAAGGATCCTAAAACTAGAAGAAAAAAAATGTATGCTATATGGAGCGTACACAGCAGTGCCATGATTGGGTACAACATGAAAACAATCCATTCATAAACATCAAATTACAATGGAAATGCAAGAAATCAAGAAAACTAGCCGAAAACCAAGAAAATAGATAGAGATGGCAAACCTTCACCAAAAAAGGTAAAGTAAGGATTCTTTATTCATCATTAATGATCATTCATAACATAAGGCCTGCAGCTAGAGCATGATCTAAGCTCTCATGTGATTGTAGGCACATGCACCATCATTCCATTCAAGAAAGCTCTCAAAGAGAAGCTTCAAGAACACTAAAAAACACTTAGAATTCAAAATTATCCAAATGCACAATAGCCTCCAAATTTAGCACAACCCCAGCTATTTATAGTGATAATTTGTACCTCTACCACAAGTTTGGGGCCTTATTTGACTAATTTGGGCCTTACAACCATCATTACAAATCCGCTATTCACAAATATAGCGAGGCCGTTTGAGCCTCTTTATTAAAAATTCTAATGACTAGTTCTAGTCTAATTTAGCTCCATGGCTATATTTGGCAGTTTATTACATGCAGCACATGATGAAGCAATAAACATTAGTTGACTGTAAAACTCTGCCCAATAATCTCTACTTCCTAGAAGTACAGAAAGAAGTTCTTGATAAACTGGCTCTCGCATTTCTTTTATTCCAGGTTCATGCTGGTTCAAAGGGAGTAGAAAGTTACCTGTAGAGTTAGGACAAAGTCGAGCAAGAAGCTCAAAACGAATATCTCGCTCACAATTCATTGTCCGTGTATGAATTTTAAAGATCTGTGTCCTACTTTCAAGGTCTGGAAGCCCAAACTCAACCTTGCGATCCAAGCGTCCGGGTCGTAGAAGAGCTGGGTCAAGTGTGTCAGGTCTGAAAGGCCAAAACACTTTCATAAATCTCTCTCTCTCTCTCTCTCTCTCTCTCTCTCTCTCTCTCTCTCTCCAGTAAAGTAAAGATCGTGACCTGTTTGTAGCCATTAGAACTTTTATATTTCCTCGTGCATCAAAGCCATCCAGCTGGTTCACAATTTCAAGCATAGTGCGTTGAACTTCATTATCTCCACCCAATCCATCGTCAAATCGGGCACCTCCTATAGCATCCACTTCGTCAAAGAAGACAATGCAAGCTTTCTTTGACCGAGCCATCTGCAACACAAGCAGATTTTAGATGAAAAACAGAGTCAGCTTCTCAAAAAATCTATCATGACAAACAGTCACATAAAAACCTGAATACAACCTTAAATATACACTCGTATGTGTCCTAACTATATATATCCGCCGACATACGTCAGTATTTATTTCTCCTCCAATAAGATCATCTTTGTTCTATTCTGTGGTTAGAGTGCCATTGTGTTCCTAGAAATATGACAATTTCTCTAAGACAATCTAACATAGAGTCTTAAAAGCTCATCTTGAAATAATTGCTCAAAAAAGTGCTACCAAAAAGCTGAGAAGGGCTAATTCCATTGACTGGTCCAAAAAGCCTGCGCAATTGCATAAAGGAGGTCTAGATATCTAGAAATGAAAAAAGGTAAATGCAAAAATTCACCAGGTGTCAACGATATTGTCCAAGGAAAATCTCTACTTGCTACAATTTCAGCAGATTTCTACTTAGTTTGAGTTTGTTGGTAATTCTTCGTAAAATATGATCATAAGATTAACTTGCTAAGCTCAAAAAGAGCATCTCAGACACAAGGACCTTGTTTTTCTGGAGGCAAGTTTATGGTCTTTCCCAAAGACAGGTCCACCAATTTCTTCCCTTGGAAGTTGGACGAACCTAGGACCAATTTTATGCGTCTTCTTGGTTCTGGATTTTCAATCATGACAACTGCCATATAAGCTGGCACCTCAAACAGGAACGCAGATAGTCCCAGATAAAGAAAATGATTACCCATCAAATGAATTCCTCTTTTAAAGTCCTTGCTTCTGTATTACAACCAACCAGATAATCTGACAACCAATTATCAGCATGAATTCTGGTGGCAGGTATTTCTTGGAGTGACCATATGTTCCACAAATTTGTGTCAATATTATTGCTGTGCTACTGGATGATGCAGTAAGTTTTAACAATAGTGAACTATGACATGGAATATGGAGAAGCACAGCCATTAGCTTCTAACAAGCAATGTCATGTGAGATTTGTATTCCGAGGACTGTTGCATCATTCTTGTGTCGTTTGTTTGTGTCTTGGATGAACAGAGAAAAAGACCAGCAGCTTTAAACCTCACAGTCCAATAAAAAACAAAAAATATTGCATTGCAATGTGTATCGACAATCGGTCAAGGATCATATCAAATTTCTACTTGCATCATCGGTACTCGACAACACGTGCCCCGATCAGTAGTTTACGTACCCAGATGCAGGGAAAGGACTCAACTATGATGATGAGTACTAAAAAAAAACCCATCCCATCAGATCTCTGGAGTTCATTCATAACACTGTAAAACCATTACATTACTGCAATTCAGTACAATGCCAAAAAGATGTTAAAACTGGCACCCCAATCTTCTGGTGTACATAAACGTTTGAACATTTTGAACGACTATCCTAAAACCTTAAGTCAACCTCGCCTCAAATCCACAGCACTTTTCTCAGGCCTTCTCGCCCCAAGATCCCCCAAAAAAAATTTAAGACAACTGTATTGCATTCATGAATCACTACGTATTTTCAAAAGTCAACTAACTTAGGGAGCGCCCCACTTGCCATAGGGCTGTTAGGTTATTAACATTTTAAGGAAAATTGGTTAGAATTACGGGGTGGTTTGGTGCCCTATCACCCTTGTCGTTGAGTTATCAATTTTCAGGTCTACTTTTGGTGTTTTGCATGCGATGTTTGTACTTCATGGAACATTTCAACATTCATTTCAAAGTGAAAGAAGTTGAATGCAGGGTTGAATATGTGCATTGTGGACTGTGCCACTTGACTTGTACTGTGATGTCCACAAAGAGGCAAGACTATGATGAATGGGATGGGATGAAGGGGCCTGGAGAGGAGTGAAGGATCCTTCACTTTAACCATGCCATTTCAGTCCAGTTAAAAAGCACCAGAAAATACCCCATTCAACTAATGCTACCTGAACAAACGATAGTCATTTAGCTAACTCTCAAGTGTTAGCACTAACTGAGTGTTGCTAACAGCAAGTGGGGCCTCTTACTTTTCACGAAAAGCAGTGACCATTTTGAGAAATAAGTCCCTTACAAAAGTTGAGCACACATCCACAACCCCAAAAGCAACCTAGCCATCATAGCTACTGTTAACCATCAGATGACTGCTCCCAACGGCAAGTACAGATCCAAAAAGTCTACACTAGAGGTTGAAGTGATTCATGAAATATTTAACAAACCTGAAAAAGTTCTCGCACCATGCGAGCACCCTCCCCTACATACTTCTGCACAAGTTCACTTCCAATCACACGAATGAAGCAAGCATCAGTGCGGTTAGCAACTGCACGAGCTAACAACGTCTTGCCAGTTCCTGGAGGCCCATAACAAAGCACCCCTTTTGGTGGATCAATTCCCAATTTCACAAACTTCTCAGGATGCAACATCGGCAATTCGACAACCTGCAAAAGTTCTCTACATGTTTAAAATGATAGAAGAATAAATTTGTATATGTGAAGAATTAAATGGACAAAATGTGAAATATCTGCAAAACTATGAGGAGTGAATTGTGATACGATTGGAGTTCAGCAAACAAGACTATTGCAAATACATCAGGAGAAATTAGACATGTTGCATGTGTACAACTGGATCAGGGTACTTACCTCTCGCATCTTCTCTATTTGTTCTTTGCATCCACCAATGTCATTGTAAGTCACATCGGGCTTTTCCTCCACAGTCATCATCGTCACGCTGGGATCAATTTTAGGTGGCAAAGGAATCTGGATCTGATATTTGTTCCTATCGACACTGCACAAACAAAATCAAATTTCACATCAGAAGTGAAATCTGTATCACAATACATCTAGACAACCAACCAAATGAAATCTGTACTTCCTCATGAAAAATAAAAGGATAATTTATTTCTCGTCACTTTAGCTTGCTAATCACCTAACTAGAAAGCGTAGCTGGTGGGCAAAAGGCACCCTAAAGATAGAAAGAATAAGCACAAACCAAATGATCATAACTTTTTTAAGATCTTAAATAAGAACTATGTGTTCGCTAATACAGCAGAAAAATATATCAATGTTATGTCTAGGATAATACCCAACATAACAAACAAACTGTGCAATCTTCAACATTATGGAGTCCAACCACAAAGTCATAGACCATCAACTTCATCATGCATAGCATAGACCAATCCCTACTCACGTCACCAATGCCCTAAACTAGGCGCAGGTCACATGCACAAACATATGTCCCACATTCGCAATCATACATTCAAACAACGACCAATGTAGTGATTCTATCACACACAAGAACCAACCCAAATAAGGGGAAGTGGTGCAAGCTACAACAAAGCCCGAGTTTGTTCTTCTTGTTGAGGAACCGGAACATGGTATCTAAAGGGTTATGAAGTTTTTTTGCAGGTTGGCAATAAGAAGAATATGGGCTTAATAATTAATTAATAATGAACTCTGGATTTTTGGTTCAACATGACTAGATATTTCTCATCCCAAATCATTCATTTGAATATTATTAAATCCTCTCTAAGGTCACCTTGATTATTGTTGCCCTTGTGTGTGCAAGTTTAAAAGACATGAATTGAGCTATGATAACAGGATAGTATAAGTTTGACAAGACTTATACTTGTCTTGTTTGGCCAGAGAGCTTTGAGACATGTTATTCGGAAAAATACCAATCACTTGCTTATATTATTTTCTTGTTGGAAACTTATTGCATTTTTGTCCCAATAAGATATGTGCAGCTAGGCTTCAAATTGTGAAAGGGGGGCATCATTGCCCCTCTTATATGGTGTCAATGTGATGCTCTACATGATATGCTACTACATACTATTTGTCCATTTCGTCATTAGCCATACATTGTAGCACTCAACTTGCATGTGAATATGTGAGTTATTACCTTACAAGTCTAGGATCCTTTGTCAAGGGTCATGAGAGTTGGAGGCAAAATGCACCAATAAAGATAGAAAGAATCAGCACAAAACAATTGGCCACAACTTGAACCAAGATATTTAATACAAAAGAACATATTGACCTTAAGACTAAGGTAGTATCCAGCACCACAAAGGAGAAGTGTCAACTACAATTTTATGAAGCTCGCCCAAAAAGTCTTAGACCATTAGTCCATCATGCATATGGACCCACCCTAAGGACAATTCCTCTTGATTGCCCCTACGATATCCCAACCCACTTCATCAACGCCCAAGAGTGAGTATATATCACATGCGTTAACATACAATCACATTCGCTTTCATATATGTGGAAAAAGACCAACATACCGAATTTCTTCACTTTTGCAAAAGTAAAGGATAGACTTCATCATGATAAAGGCTAGCACTAACAAACAAAGCCAAACAAATAAAGTCCTTACTTCCTAGTTAAAGATAAGTAAAAATATACATTTCATCACTTCAGCTTGCTCAAAACCTTCAGCTAGTGGGAAAAATGCCTCATTGAAGATAGCAAGATAGCAAGGAAGACGTGCAATCTTGAACTATATGGTGTCCACCCACAAGATCTTGAACCATCAATTCCATCATGCATAGCAAGTACCAAATGCTATGGCGTCCCTACTCACCTCATCAATAAGAGTAGTTGTAGGTGACATGCACAAATACGTGTGCACATTAGCTTTCATACATTGCACAAAGAGTCAAGACCAACGTATTGAGTTTCTACCGGATACAACAAATGCAATCAAATGAATTCTCTAGCTCCTCATAGAAAAACACGGATAATTCATATTTCATCACTTCAACTTGTCCAAAACCTAACTTAAAAGCATAGTTGATGGACAAAATGCACCACCAAACAAACAAAGAATACCAAAGACTAACTAGCCACAACTTGGACAACAACTTCATAATCTAAGTTTTGTTGTATTAATTTGCTTATAGTGTACCACAACTAAATCATTCCATAATACAAAGAACCAAACATTTTGAAAGCATTTCTAACTCACCCTACTCGCATGCCCTCCTCAATATCTGTTGGTGACACTTTCTCACCTAGTCCAACAACAAACTGCACCAAGAGAAGAGGTTAGCAAAAATGGTTTCATTTACCTAAATCGTGAAAACCAACTATGCATGTTGGCAAGCAACCGACTTAAAACATTTACCAAAAGCAGTTACACCCAACTATTCCTTTACAATTTTGATAATGAGAATGCATGGCTCAATGAATAGCCAATAAAATTAAACCAAAATTTTAAACATAAAGAAGTGATTGCCTTCCTGGAAAGTCAAGATCATGAGTAATGTTGAAGTTGAAATAGGCATTGTCTCAAAGTGCGACTCAGTGGGTTAAGGAAAATTTTCAAAAAGTCCAAATATTGGTGAAAGATTGCACACCATTGGGCAAGGACGTTCCTAAGAGTGGTTGCCAAATGTTTAAAGCCAAATTGCATGCATGCATAAATAGGACGACGTATATGCATATTGTATAGTAATATGTCATGTGAATTGTATTGGGTGAGAGCGAAGGCAATTCTCATGATTTTCAACACAAAAATTTACAACATCACACCTCTAGTTGTTAAAGTAAATATCTTCAAAGCATAATCTTAACTTTCTTAGATTCATATTCTTAAGTTTCTTAGATTCAAATTCTATACTTCCTTAGCCCGACAATGTAAATGGAAAACAATAATACAAGATCAAGAACTTATAGAAGAATACAGCACATGAGAGTGAAAACATGTGTTGTTTCCAAGTTCCTTCAACTATCAAGATGGGGATGTGTTGACATGAGTAAATGTGTAGCAAACCTACACTATCTTGAATTTGTACACATGACTTCATGCCGAGATTGCCCTGCTTCTTTTCGTCACATCATCAATGCGCTAGAGTAAGCAAAAGAGACTCTGAAGATATTCGAGATGGATTACATCAAGTTGCACTTGTAGCAGAGGTTCCAGAGACATCACATGATGTTGCAATTGTAGTAGAGCTTTCGGGCATATGTCAAGCACATAATGTTCCAGTTATATCAGAGCTTCCACAAGACTTAGCTCAATTCCAAGATGTTTCACATGTAACAACCTTACATGATGCGGCTTAGATGTTAATGTCTATTATCAAGGATCAGTCTCATGTTTTCTTCTTTGGCAAATAGCAACAACTTGTATTCCTCTTAAGGTTCTTTTGTCAATCAATGTTCCAGCTAATGTGCGATCTTTTATTCTTCAAGACAATCACGTTACATGTCCTAGAAGATCATACCTCTATCTATGGCTTTTTTGGTGATACCTTTATGGAGGTAATCCTTATTGGTTCTATGTGGTGTTCATGGTCTTTGCATGGGATGCATTTGAGCAAGTGCTCATGAATGGCCGTCAGTATTTTACAATCATGGGCTAAACGGGGACTTGTTGGAGGATGCAAGCTACGCACAAAGCGGCTACGTCTGAAAACGCACCAAAAGGAGTGCATTCGTCCCATAAGCAAATGGAGACTAAAACAAAAACCACATATAAGCTCATTGTAGACAATGTACCCTTGTCCCTTGGTACCAGCCCTTTTGGGGTCAAAGGGGAATGATGGCGGGTGGCTCGGTGGGGATGGGATCCCACGCGCGGCCCGCAGGTGCGCACGACGCGCCACATCGTATACTGGACCGCTATCCACTGCCGACAAACTCTAAGGTGGTATCAGAGCCATGGTTCAAGTCCTGAACGAGTAAGTCGGGGTATCCTTCGCCCTGTGCTCGCTAGAGTGGGGGTGTTGGAGGATGCAAACTACGCACAAAGCAGTTGCGTCCGAAAAGGCACCAAAAGGAGTGCATTCATACCATAAGCAAATGGAGACTAAAACAAAACCTACATATAAGCTCATTGTAGACAATGTACCCTTGTCCCCTAATACCAGCCCTTTTGGGGTCAAAGGGGAATGATGGCGGGTGGCTAGGCGGTGGGGATGGGATCCCACGCACGGCTCGCAGGTGCGCACGCGGCGCGCCACATCGTCTACTAGACCGCTCTCCGCTGCCGACAAACTCTGAGGTATCCATAGCCATCCCATGGATATACAAGAAGCAATCTTGCGTTGCTCAATCCTCTTGCGAAGCGTAATACATCGCAGCCTCAAGAGTTTCTAATGAAGTAGTTTGGCTGCGATTCATGCTTGAACATCTACATCAACTTGATGAAGGCCCAAGTTCTTTATTTATCGACAACACTTCTGCTACATATATTCCGCAGGCCTCTATACATTTACTGTTGGTTATGTATATTTCTGGTTACGCATTTTATATTAGTCATGTACAGGCCCCAAAGCCTTTTTATATGCTTATGACCCGCACTGGGTCCTTTTTTATGACGTTGACTGGCCTTGGGCCCTTATTATATGGTTATATGTAGAGTGGGGGCCCGTAGGAGGGCGCACTATTTTCCCTCCACATTTTGCCTCCCTTTACTTTTGAATTCCTATTTTAGGGTTCATTGGTAGGGTATTTATAGGGGCATTTGTACACTCATTTTTCAGATTATTGATTGGTATTGCTTGGGCTCTTCATGGGAGAACCTATTGTCTTGTCTATTGCTTGTAGAGCTTTAGTCTATTGCTGTCTTTTATGCTTCATTGATTCAACACCTGAGATTTTGATCATAACTTGGTATCAGAGCACTTTCCTGATTGCTGAATTTCAGATCTGATTTTCTGATTGGGTGCCCATTTTCCTTGCTGATTTTTCTCTCTTTGCTGAGGGCTTTCGTCTCTTTGCTTCAGCAACATTCAGCACAGTTTGGAGGAGGACCAACTCCCATCAGAGCATTTTCCTTGGCGGAGCTTTAGCAGATAGTTAGATTTGGCGGCCGGAAAAAAAAAAATTTGGGCAGATTATTTCCGGCGCCCAAGTTCCAAATCCTTTTCCCTCTTTTTTTTTTGAATCCTCCATTTGATTCAGGGAAAGGATTCCCAGCCATCTTTTCAGCATTGATTGGAGGCTGTCCAGCGCCCTACTTCATCACATTTTTCAGCCATTGTTCCAGCAAAGTTTCAACCATATTTCAGTTTTGATTGGAGGCTGTCCATCGCCCTATTTCATCATGTTTTTCACAGATTTCCAGCCATATTTTCAACATTGATTGGAGGCTGTCCAGCGCCCACTTTCATTCTCCTTGTGGTCACATTTTCCAGCCAGCTCTTCGCACACGCTTGGAGCTCTATCGAGAGGTATCTTTGCTGGTTTTTTCTTGCTTTCCACACCTTTTCTTGACATTTGTCATTTCCTTTCTTGCTCTTAGTGTCGTTTGTGTACCTAAAGCGTATTTGGGGTGACGACAAAAGTCCGCTCCCTCCGATATTAAGCTTTTCTTACACTCTCTTCACTTCCTGCATTCCTTGACCATGGATACTTCCCCTACATCTTCTGAGCCTTGCATATCGTCTTCCACTTACCTTGACGAAGTACGACATGAATTCCGAGATCATCTTAGGGAAGCCATGAGTGATGTACGCACTGATTTACGCCAGGAGTTCCGAGAGACGTTCACTGCTCTTTCTGCCCAGATTGCTACACTATCATTACAGTCCAGTGTTTCTCCACTATCTCCACCTGTTCCCCCACAGCGTACATTTCCACCACCCGAGACTCCTTCATCTTCTGGTCCTTTGCCACGAGACTTTAAGGATAAGGTTCAACTTATTGTGTATTCTGGGTCATCTGATGGGAATGAACTCGAGAATTGGTATTCTAAGCTTGAGACCTACTTCCTTATGTTTCCTAAGACTGACATTCAGCGGATACATTTGGCTGCTTTACATTTGGAGGGCCGTGCTGCTACTTGGTGGTGCATGTTTCGCCATACGGCTTCACACCCTGGCCTTGCTAGTTGGATAGAGTTTATGACAGCACTCCGCCTAGCGATGATTGATCCTCAGTGGCTTATTCAACAGCGCAACATCTTTCGCAGTTTATCTCACACAGGTGACTTGGCTGCTTATACGACACGGTTTACAGAGCTTTCCTATCTATTCCCAGATATTTCTACATTGGAGCTCAGCTCTCGCTACGTTGCTGGTCTACGAGGCGCACTCAGGTATGATGTTTCATCTTTTTTTCCACTCACTCTTTCTCACGCCATCTCCCTTGCTACCGCACTGCAGCACAAGTACTCTCCCATCTCTTCCTCTGTTTCTCGTCCTTCGCGTCCTTTCACAAGTCCTATTTTTTCCTCTCCATCCTCTGCTAGTCCCACATCTGTCAGCTTACCTTCGTCCACTCTTCCTTCTGCACCACGTCCTCCTTTTTCTCCTCGTCCTGTTTTTGTTCGTCGCTACTCACAGCCTGAGATGTCTGAGATCCGTGAGAAGCGCTTATGTTTCAACTGTAAGAGTCCTGATAATATCGCCCGTGATTGCCGACAGCCTGCCACTGCTACTGCTGTCTATTTCCATGATGTTGACACACCTGATGATAGTCCTGATTCTGCCATATGCCTTCATATTCTTGATGATGACCCACCTGTTGATCAGTTTGCCACACCCACTGAGCCTGTTCCTGATCCCCCTGATCTAGTTGTATGCCATGCTCAGCTTGCTTATGCTACTTGGGCCGGTAAGCCGGGTCCACGCCATATGCGTCTTCGCGTACGTATCACTGGTCGTGAGTTTATTGCCCTTGTTGACATGGGTAGCACTCACTCGTTTTTAGCAGTCATATTACTACACGCATTCGTGCTATGCCAGTCACTACGCCTCATCCCCTGCATGTTGAGGTTGCCAGCGCACACTCTTTTCCTAACACGCAGATGTATCAGCAGCTTTCATATCGGATTGGAGACTTCCTTGGTCAAGCAGATTTTCATATCATTCCACTTACACGGTACGATCTTATCCTCGGTGCTGATTGGTTTGCATCCCTTGGTGCGGTTACAGTAGACCTCCAGCAGCAGACATTGACATTCTCTCATGATGGTACTCAGCATATATTTTCCGGTATTGATTCTCGACAGGACTATCAGCTTATTTCCAGGAAGCAATTCATACGGAGCCTCCCAAAGGCCCACTGTGCGGCTATTCTTTCTGTTCAGCCAGTTCAGCCTATTGCGGATGCACCACCTTTGCCACAGGTATTTTCTGAACTGTTGCGTGAATTTGAGCATGTTTCTAGAGAGCCGACTCAGTTACCACCTTTACGAGATGTCGACCACCATATTGACCTTGTTTCCTCTGCATCACCTCCTTCTCGTCCTCCTTTTTGTATGTCTATTGTTGAGCGCGAGGAAGTCCAGCGTCAGGTGTCTGATTTATTACGTCAAGGCCTTATTGTTCCTAGCCACAATCCTTTTGGTGCTCATGTTTTACTTGTTGATAAGAAGGATGGTACTAAACGTCTATGTATTGATTATCGTGCTTTAAATAAACTTACTATCCGTAATCAGTACCCTATCCCTCATATGGATGACCTGTTTGACCAGTTAGGCCAAGCCAAGATCTTTTCTAAACTTGACCTCCGTTCCGGTTATCACCAGATTCGTATGCATCCTCCTGATGAGCACAAGACAACTTTCCAAACCCACTTTGGTTTGTATGAGTTTCGTGTCCTTCCTTTTGGTGTTACCAATGGCCCGTCCACTTTTTAGAATGTGATGAATAACATCTTTCGTCCTCCGCTTGGAAAGTGTGTCATTGTTTATTTTGACGATATCCTCATTTATAGCACCACTCTCTCTCTTCATGTTCAGCACGTTCGTTCTGTTTTTGTTTTGTTAGTTACTCATCATCTGTATGCTAAACGTTCTAAATGTTCTTTTGTTGTTGTAAAAATCGAGTTTTTGGGCTTCTTTGTTACTAATGGTACTGTTTGTCTCGACCCTCGTAAGGTCCGTTCTATTCTTTCATGGCCTGTGCCTGCATGCTCTGTTGAAAAAGGAAACTTCGTTTGCTTGGGCTCCCGCATGTCAGTCAGCTTTTGATACTTTGAAGGTTAAGCTTACCATTGCCCCTGTTTTATGTCTTCCAGATTTTTCCCAGCGTTTTGTTGTTGAGACTGATGCTAGTTCCATAGGATTAGGTGCTTCCTTACATCAGCGTCAGTGTGTTATTGCATATGAATCCCGTCGTCTTCGTTCGTATGAGCAGCGCTATTCCACTTATGAAAAAGAGTTGCTTGCTATCATTTTTGCTTTAAAGAAGTGGCGTCATTATCTGTATCGTGTTCCGTTTGATGTTTTTACTGATCACCAGTCACTTCGTTATTTGTATACACAAAAGGATCTTAGTGATCGTCAGTACCGTTGGCTTCAGTTTTTACAGTCCTTTCATTTTGATATTCATTATAAACCTGGTAAAAGTAACGCTGCTGCTGATGCTTTGTCTCATTTACCTGCTCTTACTTACAGTCTTGTTACGTCTCCCCACTCTTGGTATAATGATCTTCCTCAGGCTTATGCCACATGTCCAGACTTTCGTGATGTTATGTCATCTGCCTCTTGTCCTTCCTCTCACCCTCACCAGCTTTATTCCATTGTTAATCATCGTTTGTTTCACTATGGTTTGTTCGTTTGTTTCCCAGCACTCTCGACATACGTCCACAGCTCCTTCTTGATGCCCATTCCTCTCCTGTTGGTGGCCATTTTGGTTTTTAGAAGTCCTTGTTCCGTTTGAAAGAACATTTTTATTGGCCTTCCATGAAGCGTGAGCTTTCCCACCTTATTCATACTTGTGATTTTTGCCTGCTTAACAAGTATTCCCGTGAAAAATCTGGCGGTCTCCTTATCAGGCTCGATCACTTGCAGCTACCATTGCTTCTCGGGATGCTCCGGCTTCTCTTGACGTTCCTTTCTCAAATGGGATATCTTGATGCAGTATTTTTCTCTGGCACTGGTTCTTATCTTATTTTGACTACATTGGGGGCAATGTTCTTTATAGCCAGGGAGAGTTACGGACTACAGGATACAGGACTACTGGGCTACTCTGCATATATTCCGCAGGCCTCTTTACATTTACTGTTGGTTATGTATATTTCTGGTTACGCATTTTATATTAGTCATGTACAGGCCCCAGAGCCTTTTTATATGCTTATGACCCGCACTGGGTCCTTTTTTATGACATTGACTAACCTTGGGCCCTTATTATATGGTTATATGTGGAGTGGGGGCCCGTAGGAGGGCGCACTATTTTCCCTCCACATTTTGCCTCCCTTTACTTTTGAATTCCTATTTTAGGGTTCATTGGTAGGGTATTTATAGGGGCATTTGTACACTCATTTTTCAGATTATTGATTGGTATTGCTTGGGCTCTTCGTGGGAGAACCTATTGTCTTGTCTATTGCTTGTAGGGCTTTAGTCTACTGCTGTCTTTTATGCTTCATTGATTCAACACCTGAGATTTTGATCATAACTAAATCTATCAAAGAGACCTCCTCCTCCTAGTGGGCGCACTTTTTGGATGGAGAAATCTTTCTCTCACATGCTATTGTGTTTGCTCTCTTGTGTGGTAGAATCTCTTGCTTATTAATGCTAGTATAATGTTGTCCTAGATTGGTGTTTTGTTGGATCTGATTTCTTGCTTTGTATTCTTGCTAATGTAACGTCCTTCATGCTGGAAATTTTTGGACAGCAAGCATTCCAAATCCAACAATCGGCCAAATTGAAGGAGCAAAATCAAGGATTAATGATGCTAGAATGCTCCCTACAGCATACACTATCATTCTAGATAAGGAAGCAAGTTTCTTTCATGAGTTTCATGTAATTTTCTGCTCACGTCCTCTTCATCTTGCTCACTGTCGTCCATAGCCAGCAGATCCGATCACTTCAAAAGTTTGATCTATTCATTGCATGTCGACAAATTTACAATTTGCTAAGCAATTTACTTTTGCATGTGCAAGTATTAGTCCATGCATGTTGCATGCATGTCTTCTGATTTTTCCAAATTGCTTGCATGTTGCCATAATTGCTTGCATGTCGAATGCATGTTAGTGGTTTTGATCTATTTTGAGTTGTAGAAGACCATCGAGGATTCCTAGGTTGGTAAACCTCAATTTAAAGATCCTTTTCTATTTCTATTCTCAATTATATTATAGGACTTTGGGATCTAGATGGTGCGTTAAGGAATCATTCAACTGCTACTCTTTCATGCCTCCAACTATCACTGTGATGTCATTGACATTCTTGGATCACTAGCCTAGTTTGGATTGCCTCGCCATACTGTTATTACACTCTACTTCTGTTTTGCTTCAATTCCTTATTTCAATCAAATGTTGGCCACAGGCCCCTTTTATTCATGTACAAGCCTAGAGACCTTTCTTTTATGTACTTGAATTTAAGACTAACCAAGGGTCCTACTTTTATTGGCTAAGTATTTTGTGGGAGAACTTTTGCCTTTATTAATGCATCACCAATCTATTTAGTTCTTGGTTCAAACTTTCAACATGCCTAAATAATTTATGAAACTTCGACTCAACTCTTTAATGCTCATGTCTAGTGAACTAGTAGTAGTCATCCTTATAAGTTATACTGCATTGCATCTTCTTATAGTTTCTGCCAAGGTACATGCTTCTTTATTGGCTAGTTTAGAAAACATTGCCCTCAATGTTGGGCATAAAAATGACTAAGCCCTAAAAACTAGAAGAAAGGCAATAGCCAATCATAAACAAATTTGAAAATGATATATCAGAAAATGTATAGACCACAATTACATAATGCAATCCAAAACCAAGGACTTGATGGTCCCATGTTCAATGGAAGAAAGGATTAAATTGTTCAAATTCAGATTTAGGCAACTTGCATTTCATGTCGAAAACCTTGTGTGTGTTGGTGGAAAAAAGTGTCATGGGGGTACAACTAGTGGGCCTCATTGGAGCTTACCCACCTTGTTCACCTTGTGTTAAAGCTACAATCTTTAAAGACATCATTCTTAAAGTATAGGATAAAGTTCCAAAAGGGAGCCTTATGCCTCCAACTGCCATGCCCAGGTTAGGGTAAAACACCTTTTCAGGAAGTTACCTGGCATAATTGCTCCTTAGTTCATTTGTATAGCAACAGGCTCCATTCATGGTAGCAATGTTCCCCTTGATGTACCACATTTGTTCAACCAAGTTGCATCAAGGTGTTCCTATTGGTGCCCTCTTTAAAAAAATATCTATGGTGGTTAAGCATTCCTCTCCAACAGTCTTTTCAAGTTTGGTATATCCACGTTAATAGTGGCCTTGAGGGAGACAATTATTATGATGCCTTCATCTGATATTCTTAAGCCATCCATGTTTCTTGACATTGCTTCATGTTTTTTGTTTACTAGATTACACTCTTCATGTTAGGCTTTGCATTTTAGCATGTTTCCTTCATCTAGCAACTTGTTAGCCTATGAACTTCATCCGGTGTGTAACGACATCACCTTTCTTTGACGACATCTCCAACATACGCAACTAAAACATTTATTCCTTGCCACAACTACATTGGTTCAATTTCCATTTCAATATATGTTTCTTTTGAAGCCCACATTACAGGCAATGTTCTCGAGTGTGAGAGTATTAACAAGTTGGGTGCACAATTTCCCTCCAAATGTGTCGCCTCTTCTATTATTCAGATAATGCATTAAGGTTTTAGAAAGGGTCCTTTACCTTTCCATAAAAAACTATAAATGTCAAAATCTTGTGTGTATATCTCTAGTTGCAAATCTTGTTATGATACAACAAGCTAGACTTTATTGTTCTCTGGTCAAGACCACCTACCTATAAGGAGCTAAATACTTTTAAAAAACAAAAATTTTGGATTTTAGTTTTGACTAACAATTTTGAATTTCATGAAAACCCTATTCTTTCAATATTCTTTTCCTTGAAGTTTTAAGTGAGTACATGCATTTAGAAAATCAATGATGTTTATTACAAAAAAAGCATACGAAGAGACCAAGCTTCCATTGTGACATGCCCCATAAAATCATATACATTAATTACAGAAAATCGTACCAAGAGACCAAGATTTCACAGTGACGTGCCCTAGAAATTCACACATGAAAGAAGTGTAACAAGAGACTACGCTTCAGGTATATCAAAAACTGCATTCAAATACTTTTGTGGCTACTCATAAGGAAACAAGGTTAGCTACTATGACAATCCTTGGCACTAAGTGCAAAAGCACTATAAAAAATGGAGACTAGGTGCATGAAACTATACGATAACATATATAGTCTTTGATGATTCTTTCATACCAATGTTTTGCAAATCGCTGATTCAATATCAATCAAACCGTGATTCCACTTTAAATCAAATCAAATTTCAGACAAGCACATTCGGGGTTTTATTTCATAACGAATGTTAAGAGAAGTGGAGACTTTTGAGAGGGAACTTTAAAAGAGAAGAGGAAGGAGATTCAAGAAGAGAGAATATAGTAGAAGTTAGAGTAGAGAGACTAAAGTGGGGAGGAGAGAGAAAATTAGCGGGTGTGAGACTTCAGACTTGTCATGAGACGAGAGGATCAAGATTTAGGGGAATAAAAAAGGCAGGAGGATTAAGAGAGGATGGCATGAGCATTTAGGATGACGGAAAGGGATTAGGATTTAAGGAAAATAGAATAGGAAGGAGGACTAGGATTTAGGAAGAAAAGAATAAGATCGTAGTTTTTTAATCTTGAGGTAGCTCATACCAACACAAAGCACAGAATTAGTTTGTGCACGCTATAACCAATTGCCCAAGCTTGAGGCCAAAATTTGAATTGATGGATTGACCACTTTCTTTGCCGCATCATCTTAGCTCTCCATTGACCTTTGAAAATTTTGAAAAAACTTCAAGGACTATAATCTCCATCTTGTAAAAAAATTGAAAAAAACTTCAAGAGCCTATAATCTCCACAAGATGGTTGAAGGTGAACAATAAATGAAACTGATATAATGAGACTCAAAGGTTGTAAAAGATATGCAAAGTGTTTATAGCTAAAAAACTTATTTTCTTGTACTTTGTTTACAATTGTCTCCTAACCATTTTAAGTTACATAGAGGAGGTCCTATGTGATTGGAGAGAAACCTTACCCAACTTTCAAAACATTATGGAAGAAACTACTCTATTACGACTTGAGAATACAGTAAAGCGAGCTAAGTCATTGAGTTCTATTCCACACAAACACGAGCTATCTCAAAGTACACATCTGGATTTAAAAATATCAATCCCAATCGGGAATCACAAACAAGTTTTGATAGTTGATGTTACCTTAGCAATCTGCTTCACATTGATTACATATTTTGAATCATCACCCCCCGGGTTGATAATCTTTGTGCAGCGAGCAACCTACAACATTTGCAAATTAGAAAAAATTGTCGCAAGAAGAAAAGCGATCATTCTAGAAGCCTTTACTGATGCTTTGACAGGTGGCCAAGAGTGTGACAGCCAGCTATAAGATAAACAAACATCCCAAGAAAACAAACTTGTCTGATCCCATACGAAGCAAGCAACACGTACTGATGAAAATAGATAACCTTTAAGTAATCTAACATACAAACATTAAGTAATACATGTTGGACCTATGAGTTTGCAAAGCATGCTTTATGTAATTGACTATATACAGAACTTATGACAGAGGAGTTCAATCCAATATTAAACCCCATAATAAATCATATCAACCTATTAAATGTTCCAAAACTAAAAGTACTTGATAGAAATTCTCCCAAAACTGACTATTATTATTCTCAAGCACATAAAACATACTGTCCAACTGAGGGTAGAATATGGTTGCAAAATCCAATTGCCTGTAATTGATTCCGAAAAGAAATAACTTAAAAAAAAACCTGCAAGCTTCTGAAATTCACTGTTAGATGTACCTCTGACTAAAAAAATCAAAGGACGCTTAACCTCGTCAGTGAGCTCTGGTGAATTTCATAGTACGTACATGGTATGTCACTCGAATAGAGAGGAAAATAAAAGCTCTATTACTACATCTCAATAAATAGCTCATGGTCAAACGAGTCTGCTGTGAATAACATCCTTAAAATCAACTGAGTGGGAAATTACAGATTATAAAATGGCACGAACCAGAATCAAATATGAGGGAAGAGAAGGAATCAAAAAGTATGAGTTTGATTGCAATAAGTAGCAGAATCTGTCAATAAATACGATCGTAACCACCTGCTTGAAAATTATTTTTCCCTTTAGAGCTTGAGCAACAAACAAACAAAGCCACAAACCCAACGCCTCTCTTTCTATTGACTTTTGGAATATAGAATTTGCAAAGACTATAGGTATGGCAAACTCTTTTAGGGCAACCTATAAACAGCAATCCAAACTGATCCAAGGTAAAAAGTCCACGGAAATAGAAACTGAATTTGAAAGGCTAAAGTGAGGCCCGTTCTGACATGCCAAAGAAGGATTTGGTTCTGAGGTAAGTATAATTGAGGGAGGAGCGTGTAACCTGCAACGGTTGCTCTTCTTGCATCATTTGCTTGTCAGAAACGAGATCCCATTGGCTTGGGGCAGCTAGTCCTGTATCGGACTCCTTTATGCCTACAAATAAGAAATGGAAATTTTCACCATATTAGAACTAATTCTTTCTTAACTCAACAATTATAATCTGGAATACACTTCAATTTCTCTTAAGGGACTTGTCAGCTGCAGCGAAGAGACTCTTATAAGCTAATCAATACATCAGAATCTCATCCAAATGTGAAAAATTTAAGTTTAATCACATGCCACAAAGATCATTCACTTTTTTCGCCATTTCTTTGATCTCCTTCTCCACCATTTTGATTGGAGCAGCATAAGGACCTAGCCCCTGCTCACGCACAGAAATAGCACGCAAAGAATAATAAACAAATGCAACACGTGATTTCCCTGAAAGCAAATAGTTATCAGCCATCTAATGCAATCCATGTTCGAGCTACTTTATACTAGATGCTCTTCAGGGCACGTAGCCCTAAAGAGCATCCATTTTGTGTTGGAGGAAAACATACGTAGGTTTTCAAAAGAGCTATGTCATCTTCATCTAGAGGAGGTGGAGTCTTCTCTTTGAGGAGATCGTCGTCCAAGTCCGGAGCCATCGTCAGGCAATGTGGATCGCCAACCAGCGCAGAAGCAAAGCAGCAGAAGGAGGAGGAGGAAGAAGAGAGAAGTAAAACAGAGTCAAAAGTAAACCGAGAATGGAAACAGGCCTCTCACGGGTCCTTTAATATTTTGTTAGCGAGGCGGTGGTGATGATATTTGTGATGTTTTAGGGTGGCATGAATAAAGGGGCCTAAAAGCCTCTTTCCATCTGGCCCCTTCACCCCAGCGCTATGGCAGGATTTCACTTGGTTGAACGGGTCACCTCTTCTCTTCAACACCTAATTCTTGTCGGTCTCAGTCAACAACGCTACCCATACATTGTGCTGCGATGGATCCAACTCCTAATTCTAGAGTAATTTACAGACCCGCTCATCCGCCCTTTCAGCGACTCGTGTTGTTGAATAACGCCATCTGCCTAGGTGAACGGGTCACATGGAAGGAGGCCCTAAGGTGGTTTAAGATTGGGATGCCCAACAATAACAATACAGGGGAGGAATCGTCATTTTGGTGATTTTTAACGCTCCAAAGCATCGTTGGAGAAGATACAACGAGCCACAAAGAAACATAGTTTGCAAATTAACCAACCCACTCATAAAGGTCTCTACAATCACCATTCATGTGCTTAAAGGTTCAACAAAACAGACATCCAGTCTTATTTAAAATGAAAATAAGGTGTGCTAAAAAAACATTTTTGAGCATCACAAGATAGATAGATTCAATGAATTGGTTAGCAATTTTAATGACAATAAAAAAAAAGCATAGGCATGGGGCAAGTAAATTTAAGATTATGAATTTTTTATGATTCGCTAAGCAAAAGCTATTCCAAGAGAAATCGTCTTGTGTCCTTGTGCAATTTATGTTGCATATATTTTTGCTGATTGATGATTCATAGATAGATCATAAATGTCTGAATGTGAATGATGAATGCTTTTGAATGATTCTGATTATGTTGAATGCTTTTATTCATTCATGCTTCCGCACATTAATAAATTCATGTGTGTTTGTGAAATCAATCATATAGATACTTACGATTTCAAAGTTCGAATCAAGTAGAGCTCAAAAATATATTCTAAGCTCAAAATATATTGCACTGAGAAAAACAAATCATTTTGTTTTTCCAACATGGTATCAGAGCGGATATTTGAGCATATTTGAACTTTGATTCAACACGTGCAAGCTGTTAAAACTTTTGTTATGATAAAAGTGTAGACATTCACTTATATTCTTTCATTCATTACGAATCGATCTACTATCTGAAATTTACTTGTCTCGAATCCCCAAATAAATCCCCAATCGAAAGCTGGTCTGATTGTCAACAAGCTCAAAGGACCCAATTACCACTTGTGAAAATTCAAGATGAAAGTCATGTTGATGGCCGAGGAACTTTTTACTGGTATCAAACTACTTCCCAGTGTTGATGAGCAAGCCATTTCCAAATGGAAGATGATAAGTCCTCTGCCTTAATCATTCTGAATGAATCAGACACATAGATTGGCAATATCATACAAGCCCAATCTTTCAAGAAAGCATGGGACATTCTCAACACACTTTATGAAGTGAGAGTAACCCAAGTTATCACTCTCAACAACTGTAAGCTGAAGTTTTACTTCAAGCACTATACTCAATGTTTGATATTCATGAGAGTGCAAATTTTCAGTCCTACTATTGTATCGTTTCATTGTGCATTTGTCTGAATCATTCAATGTGAATATTTTGCTGTTGTTTGTGGCG
>CM055104.1:42033232-42085501 GCA_029204225.1 Diphasiastrum complanatum
CTTGTTGCACTTGATGTTGTGCTATGATGATTGATCCTGTCGGGTGTTTTAAACTGTGTTTCTTAACTTGGTATCATAGCCCTTGGTGGCTTGAATCACCGAACAAGAACAAAGAGCTGCGAATTCACGACGGTTTGTTGGATAGGAAGCACAAAACCAAGTCTGTGGAGATTCGTGGGATAGCTCGAAACTGTAAGAAGATTCAGAGGCTAAAACGAGAAGCTAAACGGAAGCAAAGAACTCCGTAGAAAGGCTGCCTACTGTGGATTCAACTTGAAGCCAATTGAAGATTTGTTTGAAGCAGGTGATGGCTGACTGTAGGACGACCTGAGTGCAGTAGAGGGCTGCAAAAAGTGGCTCAAAGAAAACCTGAGCATAGCTCAAGAAGTTTTTTTTCTTTCATGACTAGGGTTTACAGGCATAAAACTGTGGATCTTTGGTTGTAGGAGATCATTTCAGGTACTGTAAGTGCATGATGGAGGGCGCCCTAGTGCTGGGAAGACAATTCTAGAAGGCCACGATTAGCCGTGGAAAGAACTGATAGAAACTGAGAGTTGAAGGCACAGATTTCACAAGAAACCATAGCTTGTGAAGAGAGAGGTCGCGTGGAGAGAGAGAGAGAGAGAGAGAGAGAGAGAGAGAGAGAGAGAGAGAGAGAGAGAGAGAGAGAGAGAGAGAGAGAGAGAGAGAGAGAGAGAGAGAGAGAGAGAGAGAGAGAGAGAGAGAGAGAGAGAGAGAGAGGTCGCGTGGAGGCTTGCGGGTGGTGAACCGGAGAGAGGCTGTAGCGCGTGGAAGTGTTTAGCATCTGGAAGAGCTACCTTCAGCGCTCGCGATTGCTAGCAACCATCAGATAAGCCTTTAATAAGATCAATGGCCAAGATGAAGTTCTCAGAGAGAAACGTGGGCCACAGGATGGTGGATCACCCTTAGATGGGCTTTCAAAGGGTCCTGAAGATCTGAAAGACAAAGGCACCCTTCTTTTCATTAAAAATTGTCAAAGTGAAAAAATTGTTGGGTCGTTTTGTGAAAGGTGAAGCACTGAAGAAACAGTTCAAAAATCCAAATTGCCCTTATTTTCACCTCCTTTAGCCTATTTTGGACAAACGAAAGGCTATAGCCTCCAAACGAAGGGCTACCTGACTGTACTTGCAAGTACGGTAACCAAAACAGAGTTATTGCCACGGAGAAAGTGTTCGGAGCCCACCAGAAGTGACTTCACCATTCCACTAAGCAGGTAGCTGGGAGTTGGTGACGAGAAGCATTTCGGAAAGCGACGCCAGTTTGGCTTTCAATTTGGCGAAAGAGCGGCGGGTGGCTTGGTAAGCCAAAAATTGCAGGTTATCATTTTTTATTTCTGACATCACGGTTGGCTTCATCATACACTTTATAGCCTACAGGTGGAGTTTTAAGCAGTTCGGGAATGGCAAACATCAATGAGGCAATTTTGGGCGATGCAAGCAAACTTGATGGGGCTTCTAACTACAACATCTGGAAATTCAAAATGAAGAGCATTTTGATGGAGAAAGAGTTATGGGAGATTGTGGCAGGTATTGAAGTCCGGCCAAATACCACTCCAAGTGATATGAGGGTCTTTGATAAAAAGGCACAAAGAGCATTGTCCTTGATCAATCTTTCAATGAAAGACCATGTGATCACTCATATAAGTGATGCCACGACGGCTAGGGGAGCTTGGGAAGCTCTTAAAATGCAATTTCAAACTTGCAATCCAGCTCGGGCCATGTTCTTGAAGTCGAGATTGAACGTAGTAAGGATGGAAGAAAGTGAATCAGTGGGATCTTTCTTCACGAGGATAAAGGAGCTGAGAGATCAACTTGTGGCAATTGGAGAACCAATTAGGGACGTTGAATTGGTACATAGCACAATGAGCGGTGTCTCAAGAGGGCTACAGATGTTTGTGAGCGGCATTGCTTCGAAGGAGAGATTGCCTACTTTTGAAGACTTCTACAGAATCATGTTGCAGGAAGAACAGCGTCGCAAAGTGGTGAAGTCAAGGCAAACCCCACAGGAGGATCAAGCCTTACTTGCTAAAGGCAAGCCAAAAGGATGGAAAAGGATTCACAAGAAATCCAAGGATGATGACGACTAGGGAGAGTCATCATCAAAAGGGAAAAAGAAGAAGAAAGACAAATGTTACTATTGCCACAAACCGGGTGTTTACTGTTTTACACTCTAGGATCTGTTTATGTTTGTTTCTTGTTTCTTGTTTTACAATAACTGTTTTCTGCCCGTTAGAGGCTTGTTGGCATTTCTTGAATGTTAGCTTCTTAGTTCAATGCCAAAACCAGACAGAAGGGACTGATATCGATGTAGTAAATGTCCTATCTGTCAGAGGACAATCCCGGGAAGTCACTCTTGAACTAATGCACATGCATAAACAGCCATTCATACATGCCAAAATGTTCAACCATAAAATCAGTGTGCAGATCCGTTGAACAGACAATAAAATTCTACTTCTACTTTGCTGCAAAATGAACTAAAATCAGATCCTACGCTACTTTACTTGCATTAATTGACAAAACAACAACAAGAACTAATCTACAACATGTTAGAAGTCCAAGAATCAAGAAACTAACCAGCCTATTGATTCTTGGACATCCCAAGAACATCAAGAACTAGAATGTTAGAGAATATGCAAGATTTACACCACAGATCCAGCCTATTTAGTTTACTTGAATGTTGGCTCCTACATTAATCCACAAGAAAACATGAAATCTAATCCACAATTAGGAAAGCGAGAAAACTAATCCACTCTAAATCCACAACCACACACAATATGAATGGATAGGCATGATCATAGGGGCATCACTCAAGAAAACCATCATGATCAAGGAGCTTAATGTAGCATCAAACTCATGGGAAATCTTCTTATTAAGCATGGAGTAGATACAATGCAAAAAGCTCCTCTTCACAAAGAGGGAGTCTCTTAAATAAGCAAGAGAGCTCCTTAGGTGGCATCCTAGTGGAATTTCCACATTTCACAAATTACAAGTGGAATATTGCTCTCCACTAGAGGTCACCATCAAAAGGTGGCTCACTCTACTTTCTTTAAGAGGGGTCTACTTGTATTTATTACATTTGCTTAGAAATACTAATTCCTACATGGTCATTCCATCTTCCGGGATTCACCATGAGGCTTACACAGTTATTGCTTGTTATTACTAACTAGTATTTCTCGGCTCTCAGTCTTCATTCGTCTCGTCTTCTCAGAGACCTCCTCAATTTAGGATGAGAGGTGCTCTTGAGTTGCTTTGTCCGAGTATCTTGGAGAGTCGTTAGAATCAGCCAACACCGGTTCATTGGGCACATGAGTGTTATAAGCAGACATAAAGGCGAAAAAAGTGACTCAACAAGGGAACATTACCGAAGATGATGGATAAGATGATGAGACAAGTGTCTTTTCATCGGAATTGGCATCCCAAGTTGATGATGGTGCCAGATGGTTCATAGATTCAGGCGCCACAAGGCATATGACCGGGAAACATGATTGGTTTGAGAAATTCTCACCAATCCATGATGGGGATAAGGTCACTCAAGCCAATGGGGAGGAATGCCAAATACAGGGTGTGGGCAATGTACCTGTGCAGTTCCCTGATGGTAAAATCAAGAACATCCCTAATGTGCTTTATGTTCATGGACTCAAAAAGAGTTTGCTTTATGTTGGTGTAATGGCAAATCAACATCTTAAGGTTGAATTTGTCAAGGATGGATGCCTTATGATAGATATGAACCACAACCATAAAGTGGTGGCGAAAGGTTATAGAGATAGTAACTGTGGCCTTTATAAATTGGATGCTACAAAACCAGGAGAATATGGTTTGGCTATCTCAACCTTTGATGAAGCAAAATATCACAAAGAGTGGCAAAGGGCAATGGAAGAGGAGATGGAATCCATCCACAAGCATGGTACATGGGAGTTAGTTGATCTACCACTTGGAAAGAAACCCATTGACAATAAATGGGTGTTTAGAACAAAGTTTCATGCGGATGGCACAATAGCAAAGCATAAGGCACGCCTAGTAGTGAAGGGTTATGAGCAAAGCAAAGGAATTGACTATGAAGAAACATTTGCTCCAGGGGCTAAGTGGACTATGCTACGCCTTGTCATTGCCCTAGCATCTCATTTTGGGTGAAAGATCCATCAAATGGATGTGAAGTCTGCATTTTTTAATGGTGACTTAGAGGAAGAAGTTTACATGGTCCAACCGCGGGGCTTCATGGCAAAAGGGCAAGAACATAAGGTATGTAAACTACACAAAGCACTTTATGGCCTTAAGCAAGCGCCACGCGCATTGTATGGATGCATTGACAATTACTTTCTTTCTCATGGGTTTGTAAGAACAAATTCAGATCCAAATCTTTATGTTCTTATAAACGATGACAACATTTTCTTGATTGTACTTTATGTTGATGATATCATTATCACGGGCAATGATGAGAACCTCACTCGTTCTATCAAAGCCAACTTATGCAAGCAGTTTGAGATGACAGATTTAGACCTTATGCACTACTATTTGGGTGTTGAAGTATGGAAAACTGGCAGTGATATCAAGTTATATCAAACCAAGTATGTGGGCGAGGTATTGGAGAGATTTCGCATGACAGAGTGCAAACCTTCCATCACCCCTTGCGAAGCTGGTAAGAAATTATCTCGTATTGATGATAGCGCATATGTTGACGCTACTCTATTTCGTCAGCTAGTTGGGAGTTTGATATATCTTACGACTACACGTCCTGATATCTGTTATGCTGTAAGTTTGATTAGTCAATTCATATCATCACCCACTATGGACCATTGGAAAGCTGTGAAAAGGATTTTGAGGTATGTGAATGGTACACCTAACCTTGGCCTAATTTACAAAAGACAAAGCGTTTTACCTAAGTTGCAGGGTTATGTTGACGCTGATTGGGCAGGAAGTATAGATGATAGAAAGTCAACAATAGGTTATGCCTTCAATTTTGGTAGCGGTTGTTTTTCATGGTCTAGCAAGAAGCAAGATACTATTTCTCTTTCTTCTACAGAAGCCGAATATAAAATGTTAAGTTCTGCTACTCAAGAAGTTGTTTGGCTACGTAAGTTGTTATGTGAGATTGGCATGAAGCAGGTAAATCCTACTGTTATTTTATGTGACAGTCAAAGTGGAATACAATTGGCTAAGAATCATGTCTTTCATGCAAGGACAAAACATATTGAGGTAAAATATCACTTTGTGCGTGAGAAGCTACAATCTGAAGATATAAGTATTGTATATTGTTCTACGTTATTACAAGTTGATGATATATTTACGAAAGCTTTAAGTAAAGAAAAGTTTGAGACTTTTAGAGCCAAATTTGGCTTAGATCTGGTTATGTAAAAAGCCTTTACTTGTAATACTATCATGGAGGTATGTTCCATGAATAGAGTAAACTCTAAAATAAAGAGAGACGTTGATCATTGAGGGAGAGAGTTAAAATAGCATTGATTGACTTATACAGTGCTTACTTATTTCGACGGCACCATGTGTGCTTAGTTCTAGATTTATCGGGTCGTCTTTCTTTTACGAGCCCTTTGAGTGCTTTTTAAGCAACTTACCTTGGTACTTACTTATCAGTTGAATATACAATTTGAGGTGAGCTATTCTGTTGTCTTGTCTTGTTGCACTTGATGTTGTGTTGTGGTGATTGGTCCGGTCGGGTGTTTTAAACTGTGTTTCTTAACTCTTTGTACATGTATTTAACTATAATGAGACGGTTGTAATAACTGCAACAAAAGATAGTTGTAGATATTGTGTAGGATATCAATCCAAGAATTTTCATCAGAAAACTTCTTATGATTAATCGAGTTTTTTGTAACCAAAATTATTACTATAAGCTGAAGTTATCACTTCAAACATTGTACTCACTCTTTAATATTAATCAGAGTGCAAATTTTCAGTCCTATCGGTTATAGGTATTGAGTCAAAGCTACGAGGGCAATACCAACATATAAATTATTTTTTCATCTCTAATTAACCACAAACCATAACCCTAACAATATTGGTGAACACACGAATCCATTGAGGATGCAAGGGGGGCTAACTGGCTCCTCGATCGATTTGTTTGTGCTGATTGAGTGTCTTGCTTAGAAATGGAGAGACCAAAGAGGCATATGGTGTGCAAGTCATGGACGTTCTTGAACCTCATGGTTCACCACATCGAAATGAGAAAAGTGTGTCTGCTACTTCAAACTCAATAACTTGAAAAGGTTGTTTGAGATTCATCTGGATTCAAACAAGTGTCCACTTGTAACCACTTTGAAGTGTTGAGTTCGAAGTAGCAACATCCTTTTCTTTCTTGATGCTACAAACCGTCAGACTCAAGGACTGCCATGGTCCTACACACCATTTTTCTCTTTGATCTGTTCATATATAGGATAGACACCCCTCGTTACGTACGATTCATTTGCGGGGCCAGTGAGCCTCCTATTGATGTCTACTCTTCAATGTGGTTCAATTTGGGTCATCATTGTTGTTTGAACTGGAAATGGTCGTGAATATGACAATGCATATGTGTTGGTATTGATGTTGTAGCTATGAGGCAGTATACATAAAAGTTTTGGCATTCGTTTCACAATACTCTATTTTTTTAAGCCAACGGGACGCGAGAGAGAGAGAGAGAGAGAGAGAGAGAGAGAGAGAGAGAGAGAGAGAGAGAGAGAGAGAGAGAGAGAGAGAGAGAGAGAGAGAGAGAGAGAGAGAGAGAGAGAGAGAGAGAGAGAGAGAGAGAGAGAGAGAGAGAGAGAGAGAGAGAGAGAGAGAGAGAGAGAGAGAGAGATGGTAATGTTTTTTTCTTACTAAGTTTTAAGAATCCCATTGGTTGTCTGCAATATTTATTCCTCTTATTCTGTTGCACCCATTATGTCAGATACTGGATCTCCTAGTTAGAGGTCAGGCCATAGTCGCAAGTCATCCCGCCCTTCCTCTATGAGCGAGAGTGAGCTCCTTAGCTACCTTGACCAGTTGCCTTCCTTGCAGCAGGATAGGGTCTTACAGTGCTTGAGGGCTCGACGCAAGGCTCGTAGCTCCTCTCAATTGCATTGAGTCGTTTCCTCCCGGCTATACGTCGTGGGGTCACATGTGACCGTGGGGTTTTCAACCCACTCCCACCCAGCCCCCCCTACATATTCTCCTCTCCAGATGCCCCCCATTGGCTATTCTCCCCTCGGTACCCCATAGCATCAATATTCTCCCGTCGGCGGGGCATTTTTCATACCTGAGGCCACCCCCGTAGACACTCCCATGGCCACGTCTCCCATACCGGAGAGCACCCCCGTAGACACTCCCAAGGCCACATCGCCACCTGCTGACATCCTGTCGTCGTATGACATAGACATGGATGGTCACATCATTGAGAATAACCGCGGTAAGAGGGTCATCACGCGTATGAGGGAGCTCATGTATATCCACTTTCCTAGAGACATCTTTCACGACTGGCACGATGTCAGCCGCAAGAATCGCGTCATTGACCAGTTACATAGTGAGTTCCCTGTGCTATTCCAAGACATGGAATTCACACAGAAATGGATGAGGAGCCGCATGGGAGCTGTGATGAGCCACCACAAATCAGATATCCGAGATGCAATGAAAGCCGAGAGAGACATGCCTTCCCACGTGGAGAAAGAGGATTGAAAGTATGCAAAGAAAGAGTATCGAGATGATCCAAAATGCTTCAAACAACAACGAGAGGCAACCAGAGTTCTACTAGAGACCACGGGGGCTTCTCACTTGGGAAGTGGCGGCGAGGGATATTTTTGAGTCCACTTTGTAAGTCTACCCTATACCATTTGTGATATTTGACTATTGGTTATTTCTTTCTTTTTTTGCTCTTGGGAGTTTTTCGTAAGACACGTTGGAATAAAATGCTCTCTTTATATGATCGAAATTTAGAATGTTTGTGCAGCGGTCCGTCGTGGGGCGTTCTCCCACACATGACGAGTATATGTTTGTGTATTTACACGGTACGCAGGCAGTACTCAAGCTATTGGAGAGATAGGGCATGCGTATAAATTGGGATGCTGCTCCTCATGTACGACATGAAATCCATTTTATATTTTTTAAACTTGTTATTCTCTCTCACTCCCATACGATTGTTTGGAAGACTAATTCATGTGTCTTGCGCATGCAAGAACAACAAGGTCCACATGATGGAGATGATGAGGAGGAATTAGATAGTTCTAGCTAGTGTTTTGGCTTTATAACTAGCCTTTCCATGTTTACAGGCGCTTGTGTACATGTTTTTACATCTATCGTTTTTATTCGTACATTTGCCAGCCATCTATCATTTTTTATTCATACATTTGCCAGTCATCTTTTGACCAGTCATGTAATTGAAATGTATTTGACCCTAAAACCATGTAGAAATATATAGTTTATAGATTATAAAGTGTAACTATTATGGTGTACTATATATTCAACTGTGGTTGAATGCAAAGAATCATTTTTTTTGTTCTACCCTAGACCCTTAACTCATTTATTTGAATTTATTTCTTGCACTAATTAGCTCTACATGGTTGTATGTTCTGAAAATATATCTTATTGCTTGCAGAGATTATTCCAAATCGTGTCTCCAATGCAATGTCTCATGACACATCTCCAAGTCACGGATCTGGCCGCAGTCGCGGGTCGTCCTGTTTTTCATCCATGAGTGACGATGAGGTCCTTAGTTATATGGATGGGATGTCTTCCTCGCGTGCAAGCAAGATGATGGAGAGACTACGGGCTCATTGGGACGGACGGAGTTCAGGTAGGTTGTCCACATCATCTCATTCTGAGGAGATCCAGTCCCCCCCTCCGACTGAGGTGTTCCCCCCTTCCGCGGGGGTCTATCCGGTGGGAGTCGCTCCCCCGCACACTCTAATGCCAGTGCCTCTTCCTGACATTCCAACCAAAAAAAGAGCGATCGTAGGAGGAGTTGCCTCAGCGGCGGCTCCTGTTGTGGCGGTGATGTCGATGATGTCGTGCTTCATGTGGCCTCTAGTCCAACACATCCATCTAGTAGGCCTCGTCATAGGTCTTCCTTACTTGATGGTGCATGATACTTTGACTCATGCATCTGTCAGACCTGATTATCCCGACACCCCCACACTCTATCCTCACATTTTTTCTTCTTCAGTACCCACACCCCTATGGGGTCTCCATGGCACTATGATCCGTCTTGCCAAGCCACTCGACCCATTTTTTTCTCCCATTCAAACCCCTGTTGGTTACACTCCCGCCCAAATTCTTCCCCAACCTTCTCTTCTTCATACCCTCCCCACTCTTCTCGTGATCGTCTTCAAACTCCTCCCCGAATCATTCTCGTTGTAGTTAACTCCCCCACTCCTCTTGACACTCCCTTTGCCACCTCTCCGTCAGTTGACGTCTTGCCATTCTACGACATAGATGCGGAGAAGCACATAGTGGAGGATGACCGCGGTGGTCCCGTCATCACTCGCATGAGGCAACCTACGCATGTGGTCTTCAATAGAGACATTTTCAAGGACTGGAACAAACAAAGTGATGAGGAAAAGAATGATGTCATTGACCATTGTATAGAGAATTTTCAGTCCCCTCCCTTGATTAGGAATTTGACCGAATATGGATGGGACGACGCATGGGAAGCGTGATGAGCCACTGCAAATTAAAGATCCGAAATGCGGTGAGAGCTGACAAATCTAGACCATACAACGTGCACAAGGACGATTGGAACTTTGCAAAGAAAGAATTTTGAGAAGATTCAGATCGTTTCAAGCAACAAAGAGAGGCAACTAAGAAGCGAATGGAGAGAACAGGGCCCTCGCACTTGGGCAGTGGTGGCCAAGGTTTTTTTCATGCCCATTTCGTAAGTCTCTCCACCCATAAGTTGAACTTGTTTTGGTGATAATTCATATTTTATTTGTGGATTTGTTTAAATTAAATTACAATCCCCGATTTGTCGATTCATGTAAAAATTTGCCGTAAAGCGGTCTCCCACAAAAGAGGAGTACAAGTATGCATATTCCAACAACTTGCAACCATTACTCGAATTATTGGAGAGACAAGGAGTGAGAATTGACTGCGATGGATATTTTGAGGTATGTATTATGGTTTCAACATATATTTTGACTTCACTACATTCATTCGATCGGACACTCTAACAACATCAATTACAAAATTTACACATCTTCGTTGCATGCAGGTTTCACAGTCCCAGTCTCATGCATTGCAATCACATGAGTCTGATGACCATGGCCAAGATGGGGACGATTCAACTGGATCTAATAATTAGACATTTTATTCCGATGTATATTTGTAATTCGAACATTTATGTATCAATATATCAAATTTGTTTAACTTATGTCCTCTACATGGATCTTCAATTGCATGTAGTCTTGTTTTAGGACAGAATAGAGCCATTTGACAGGGTTATAATGATGTCCATGGGAGAACCTTGGCCACCGCTACCCAGGTGAGATGGTCCCTAAAGTCTCCTGTAGCTTTTTAGCGGCCTCCCGTTGTTGTTTAATGCAATCTGGATTTTCGGGGAATTCTTTCTTCACAAACTTCAAGTCTTCTTTGTGCCTTGGTTCGGATGGATATTCTAGATCTGAGGTATATATGGCTTCAAGATACACTTTAACTTCGCTACGTGCATGTGGTCTGACTTACTCTCATCACATTTTTCAGATAACTGAATCATATTCATTGGATACAAGTATCACAGTCACATGAGTCCGATTGCGACATCAATGGCCAAGATGAGGATGACTCAACTAGATCTAATTATAATTAGGTATATTTCAATTATCCAATTTGTAACATATCTTTGTACTTGGAACATTTATGTATGAATTTAAGTTTCCTTCATCAATTTTTAAGTGCTTAAAATGTAACTCAGATAGATTTTGCAAATTTTTTTATTAACAATAATGAACAAATGATTTTCCAACAAATCAAGTTGTGTATGCTAAATGCTTATTTGTTTTATTGTTGGATAGATTCATACTCGTAGATCAAATTATTCGTAGATCAAATTGTTTCATGCGACTGGTAGTACTGCTCGATCTATCGTTCTAATAAACGTACCCAAATTGTCTTCGCAAAGCTGAATTTGATAACGAGATAATTTGTGCATGGCTATGGAATCAACTGTTTAGATCCAATGACTTCAAAGCTGAGATCAAGTAAGACAGATATTGATCTGTCTGAATCTGATAGACGTAGTTGCATGTACTTAGAATTCCTCGCTCGCTTCTCTTTGTCGTGAACCCGCGCACCCAAATCCCAACACATAAAGGCCGTGTTGTATCTATGCATGCACCCATGCAAGCAATTTATTACTATTGATACACTACACCATGCCAATAGTCGTCCTAAAGCTTAGAAAATCCATCGATGTCATAGCTATCTTTGAAATTCTGACAGACTAAGCTTAGGTTTTAGAGAAGCTTAGAAAAGCTCGATGGGCTGAATCAAGAGTTTGATATGTCTATCCTATTGGAAAAACGAAATGATTTGTTTTTCCCGATGCTATGTACTGTGCCCATCAGTTTCAAGCTTAGAATAAATTTTCAACGCTACTTGATCCAGATTTTGAAATCGTAATGATCTAGACAATTGATTTCACAAACACACATGAATTCATTAATGCGCAAAAGCATGAAGTAACATAAGCATTCAGTAGAATCAAAATCATGAAGCATTCACATTTAAACATTTATAATGTATTTATGAATCATCAACCTACAAAAACTGATGCAATATAAATTGTGCAATGACACAAGACGATTTCTCTTGAAATAGTTCGATTAGAACATAAGAGAGTGTACTCGACATTCAATCTATTGACATGTATATGTTTTGGCATCTCGTGCTTTATTTATATATGTACATTACCTATAATGCATAATTTAATGAATAAATTAGCTCCTAAGTCCAATCGTGAGTCTTATTGTGGTTGCACTTCAATGTCTGCCAACTGAGATGTTTTCTTTTGTCATTACTCATAAGTCTTTGTATTCATCTCGTAACAGGTTCCCTTATGGTCTCTTTACGAGTAGTGAGCCTCATAATGCCTCATAAGAGAAAGCCTTATGGGTTCCTCACAGGTTACTAACTAGCCTTTTGCAAGCTCCTTATGGGCAGTGAGCCTCGCAGTGAGTCCTATGGGTTACTTGCGGGCCTTTTATGAGCTCCTTATGGGCAATGGTCATAGCTGGTGAGGTGATCATGGTTGCAATCATTGTCAAATTAGTTGCACAATGCAAAAGCTAGTTTATATATGTAGCTAGCTTTATTTAGAGCAATATCAAGATAGTTAGACAGTCGACAAATTTTTGTCGATTCGAGCGAAGTTGAGTCAATCAACACTTTGTCAATTTGAACTGGAGTCAGTTGACACTTTGTCGATTTGAGCTGGAGTCGAGTTCGATAGTCAATAATCAATAGTCGATAGTCAATCGATAGTTGTTAGTTAGACTGCCGAGACTCTCTAAATATTTTGACTCTACAATTTGACTGTCGCATAGATACATGTTTGTGATTCTAAAAAAATTCTATAGGCTATGCGAGTAGATATGTAGCATTATGAATAGAACTAGATTAGCTTTATGGATTGAGAGAGAGAGAGAGAGAGAGAGAGAGAGAGAGAGAGAGAGAGAGAGAGAGAGAGAGAGAGAGAGAGAGAGAGAGAGAGAGAGAGAGAGAGAGAGAGAGAGAGAGAGAGAGAGAGAGAGAGAGAGAGAGAGAGAGAGAGAGAGAGAGAGAGAGAGAGATTTCACATAGTCCCTCTTGACAAGTCAAAGACCAAACCCTTTTATTCTATAATATAACATGCTATAACAAAGTTGTATAAATTCTTCCAATACAAGGTACCATAAAACCAAGCAAGTTTTACGATACTCATCTGTTAGTTGCCACCATTCCACAACACAAAATCACACGAGTTAGTACAATGGGGAAGTCAGGTGTCATAGCTAAGCATCAATTGTTATCCATGTCTGAAACAATATTCACTACTTAACATCATAAATATAGTTGAATAATATTCGTCCAATCTTCCCAACCAAAACCTTCTTACTAGCAATACGTTTTGCCCTACGTACGAAACCGTATCATGGCAGAAGCTATAATGATCAGTGTTAGGGTAGGATAATTGTATGAAATTTCAAGCATAACTTAAACATATGTATGAAGCTATCATTCTCAATCACATAATACAAAACATGTATGATTCAGGTATAGCATTCGGTATCACGGCATATTCATGCCATACTGACCTATTGAACTCTATGAAGCTTCATGTAAGTTCGAGTGCTATGATACAAAGCTTGGGAAAATCCATGCCATTCAAGCTTCTAAGAACCAACACCCATTTACATTTCTAGCATCTTACATGCAAACATTGCTTGCTTACATTTAGTCCAACAACTTTGCTATAGTTATTGCTTTACTTTTCATTTTAAAACGTAGGGACATCCAGTTATCATTCGTCGCATTGCTTTAATAACGCCTTACAACAACCCTAAAAATCAGTTGGCTATCATTGTATGGAAAGTGTAACAACATATCTCGCAGTAGTATCTCATTCACAATATATTCCAGGTTCAAAAACCTAAAAATGTCTCCATAGAAATGAATTCATTTATGACAACGGTACTTAGTGTGAAAATTAGTTTAACATCATACATGTATGCATTGTGAGGACATATCATGAGAACTACCCATACTTCAATCAATAGATAGCACACCCGTCTTATTTACTATTGATTCAATATGGAGAAACCAAGTTAAAACGTATATATTTCCTTTGAAACATCCTTTCATAATGAAGACTAGTTAACCTTAATTCCATAGCATGATAACAAGCATAATCCTGTAGATTATTCATGCACGTTTCATGTACTTGTGTGTTATGCTAGGTAGAGCATCGTTCATGCATTCTATTCCCTCATGAAAGACATAAATGTGGCATTTAACAAACCGTAGTAAGTTATCATACAAAGAGCATTCTTTTTTTCTTTGAAAACTCCATATTAAGTAATCTCTACAAGTCTATATATGCAGATCTATCAGCATGTCATAATTGGAGCAAAATAGTTTATGGTAGGGTGCACAGCCTTCCCAATGGGAGTGTGCCCACATCCTCAAAAGTGATAGACAGTAAGACAAAGTTGTATTATGGTGCATTTTGCCTTAGCTAAAGTGTGACTAGCTATGGTGTAAGGAATAGTCCTCAGAATTGGGCGCAAATCTTTATAGAGGCAATGCAAAGAGGATCTTGAGATATGTAAAAGGTAGACCTAATGTTGGTTGATTTACAAAAGACAACATGATTTACCTAAATTATAGGGTTATGTTGATGCTAACTAGACTAGGAACATAGATGATAGAAGATCAACCACAAGGTATACTTTCAATTTTCTCAATGGTTGTTTTTCGTGGTCTTGCAGAAAGCAAGATATTGTATCTCTTTCGACCATTGAAGCTGAGTATAAAGCGTGGAGTTCAGCATCTCAAGAAGCAGTTTGGTTGCGACAACTATTAGGTGAGATCGATTTGAAACAAACAAAAAGTTAGTGATAGCCAAAGTGGAATACAGTTAGCGAAAACCCCAGTGTTTCATCCAAGAACAAAACATATAGAGGTAAAGTATCACTTCATACGTGAGGAGCTGCAATCTAAAGATGTTAATGCAGCTTAGAACATTACTAATTCACAATTGACTGATGTATTTACGAAATCTTTGGGCAAAGGTAAGTTTGAGTTCTTCAGGACAAAGCCAGGTGTAGAAAAGATAACATGAAGTGAAGGAAGGACAAATTTGTGAGAAAAATACCTACTTTACTTTATTGTACTTGTGATGTTCTGATGATATATATATTTATACGTACTTATCATGCTATTGTGGAGGCATGTTCCGTAAATGTTATTATTAGTTTCTTGAAGACATTGATGATTGGGGGAGAGAGTTAACAAATTGCAATCATTAATCATTTTTCTTTTACGGTTAACACTCTCTCTCTCTCTCTCTCTCTCTAAGCTTCTAGACGGTTGGGTTAATCTTTATCAAGCCCAAGTTTTATGTGTATTGTACTCTTTCCATGTTACATGTAATCGATACAGGTGGGTGTGTGAGTTCATTGGAGAGCATATCTTCTTCCTACAATGAATCTATATGGCTAATTAATTATGTCAATCCAAAATTGTGAACTGTTTAGACATGGCAAGAATAGAAAAAACATTCAGCGCATGAGAGAATTGTCAACTCTGCTGAGCTTCTTATCATTAATTGCAAAAATGAGAGTACAAATTAGAGATAAATGAATTTGATACAATGTACTAAGGTCTTTACACTCGTTGAGTGAAGTTCAATCTATGTGTGTTACGTGAATTTTTAAAACAAGAATGTGTAATAAATAGCTCGTGTATGAGCCTATTGCCTTGTTCCAAATTGCTTTTTTGCAATCACTGATAAATTAGCACCATTCAATTACATGCTTAAGTGTGATGATTAATTCTTGGAGACAGACACGTCTATTAAGATGAATGAAGGCTATTTTTCTTGCATTTGGTGCTAGAAACAGGAGCATTTAATTCAAAAGAGTATTTGGGGTACTCAAAGTTGTTTTAATTATTCTATATCTTAATGATTCTCCTAGAGATTCTAGCTAAATGAATTATCATATCTTAGAATTTGGATTCTAAGGATATTTGTACTTGGAAGCTTATGAATTATCTGTCAGAGTTGTGGATAATTTCAGACTGTAATTATAATTACTTTATTATTTCTTTAACTTTAAACTCTTAAGTTAGGCTATTTCATCCATGTTAAAATATCATTTCCAACTTGTTGTATCTTGTAGATCTCAAGTTATTTGAGCTTGATAGGATCTCACACATGTGGAGTCTGTTCCCATGTGTGAAAGAATGTACATAAGTTATTTTTTATTAAGTTAGATTGGGTTTAGCTTGATCTACACTAGTGTGAAATTGACCTTTGAGTAGAATCTTGAAAATGGTCAAATTGGTCAAACTTTTTGTAAATAGATTGGACTTCCATGTGAATGAGTTATTACTCACACATGTCAAGATACCATTCACACTTGTGGATAAGCTTCTAGAAGATAAGATAGGAATATTCCATTAGATCCTATTTTATAGGGAATATTCCTATAAATGTGGAAGACTAGCTTTTTGTTTTCTAGCCAAAGAGAATAGTCAACTTTAAGAAATGAGCACATATGGCTCCCATTGGTGGATCTGGATGACTACGCACTCTTCACACGTGTGAAGGCTTGCTGGACAATACACAGGTCATGGATGTACTTGATCTATAAAGAGATCAACCATTTCAATGAGAAGTTGATGTGACATTGGCAAATTATAGTTTTTGTTGAGATTTCCACATTTGTCTTGAGCATTATTTCTCTTATCTACTACATTGGTTGCTAAGGGCTTTCTTCAATTGATTATGAAGAAACGTTTGCTCCTGTAGCAAAACTTGTAACCATTAGATTGATCATTTGTATTGCTACTTTATTCAAGTGGAATCTCTATCAAATGGATGTGACAAATGCTTTTTTGAATGGCTACTTGGAGGAGGAAATATACATGTTGCAACCCGAGGGCTTCATCAAGGATGGTGAGGAGGACAAGGTTTGCCACTTAAGGAAGAGCCTATGTGGCTTGAAGCAAGCACCTAGGGCTTGGTACTTTAGGTTGCATGATTTTCTCTACTCTCTTGGCTTTGTGATTAGCTCTTATGAGCCTTCTTTGTACATCAAATGTAATGATGGAAAGATCATCATTTTAGTACTTTATGTTGATGATATCATATTGACAGGAAATGATGGTGAAGGCATAAGAAATGTTAAAGTTTCCTTGTCTAGTGAATTCAAGATGGTAGATCTAGGACTTCTTAAGCTCATACTTGGAATAGAAGCTACTAGAGGTAGTGATTTTACTTTTATAAGTCAATCAAAGTATGCTACTTCCATTCTTGAGAGGTTTGGCATGAAAGATTGTAAAGGGATTGACACCCCTATGGAGCAAACTTGTAAAGTTACTAATGATTGTGATGAAGCATCCTTTGAGGACATCACACTCTTTAGGAAGCTAATAGGCTCCTTAATCTATTTGACAATCACTAGACCAGATTTGAGTTATAGTGTAAGCAAGTTAAGTCAATATATGCAAGGTCCCTTGATGCATCATTGGAAAAGTGCCAAGAGTGTGCTTAGATATGTCTCTTCTACTAGATTTTTTGGCATTCTCTATCAAGGATCTAACTTGTACTTGAGAGCATTTTCGGATTCAGATTTTGAAGGAGATAAGATGGATAGAAGATTCATAAGTGCATTTGTCACTTTTCTTTGTGGAGGAGTGATATCTTGGCTTTCCAAAAAGAAAGATACAATTTCTCTTTCCTCTTGTGAAGCCGAGTACAAGGCATTGACTTCAACAACCAAAGAATTCCCCAGGAAAAATTTTGGTGGAACTTCAAGTACTAAAGGCCGAGGAGCATCTATTGTGACAATCAAGCTTCTCAACAAATTGCTGCCAATCCGATCTTCCATGCTAGAACAAAGCATATTGAGATAGCTCATCACTTTGTGAGGGAGAACGTGCAATCCAAGGAGGTTCAACTTCATCATGTATCTTCATCCGAGTGCATAACTAATATCAACCAAACCTTTGGCTAAAGATTCATTTTTCAAGTTAAGAAATGCTCTTGGAGTAGATATGTGTACATTAGACTTGCCAAGTTAGAAGTGAGGAGGAGTGTTAAAATATCACTTCCAGCTTGTTGTATCTTGTAGATCTCAAGTTATTTGAGCTTGATAGGATCTCACACGTGTGGAGTCTGTTTCCACGTGTGAAAGAATGTACATAAGTCATTTTATTAAGTTAGATTGGTTTTAGCTTGATCTACACTAGTGTGAAATTGACCTTTGAGTAGAATCTTGAAAATGTTCAAATTGGTCAAACTTTTTGTAAATGGATTGGACTTCCATGTGAATGAGTTATTACTCACACATGTCAAGATATCATTCACACATGTGGATAAGCTTCTATAAGATGAGATAGGAGGATTCCATTAGATCCTATTTTATAGGGAATATTCCTATAAATGTGGAAGACTAGCTTTTTGTTTTCTAGCCAAAGAGAATAGTCAACTTTGGGAAATGAGCACATATGGCTCCCATTGGTGGATCTGGATGACTAGGCACTCTTCACACGTGTGAAGGCTTGTTGGACAGTACGCAGGTCATGGATGTACTTGATCTATAAAGAGATCAACCATTTCAATGGGAAGCTGATTTGACATTGGCAAATTATAGTTTTTGTTGAGATTTCCACATTTGTCTTGAGTTTTGATGAATGAAATGCATTTGCAAGTTAATGTACTTTACTCTTTGTAAACAGGTCGTACAGGTACTGTCCTCCACACACATGCGGCCGCCCATCCATGTGTTTGATCATTTGATCCATTGCTCTTGCTTAAATCATAGTGTAAAGCATCTAGATCAAGATCTAATATCTAGAACTTGATAGATCTTTGGGGTAAGCAATCAATAACTCTTAATGATTGATAGTACAATCAATATTTGTCTTTTTTCTCTGAAAATTGACAATCCAGTGTTTCATGTAAGTGTTTTACATGAAGGTGATGTTACTAACTTGTGAGGAATGTAACCTAGATGGAAAATTTATCGCTTAGTGTACTATTCAAACCTGAGTTGTACTCCAGTGCAGAGATTATCACTTGGAAATAGTCTTATCTCTGAGTACTTGTTTGATGTGAAAGTTAGACTAAGGATAAATTTTCTAGGTTGATATTTAAAGTTAAAAGAACTGTTCATGTTATTCTTTCTTGTTTAGAGAGTTTCTAAGGATAGAAACAATTTAAGGAGGGAAGAATGTTATGTCCATGATCAGTACATAGGATTCAGTATACTCCTAGTCTTGGATACACGGTACTCCAGTAAATCAAGCTGTTAGTTATGCCACGTCATACTGGATGTGACTCGAAAGTCACTAATCTCCTTGTGAGACCCGTAACACACTAAATGGAGTTTAGACAAGGTATGAGACAGTGTATGCATGTGTAGAGCTATCAATAACAATTCTATGAATAGTTGGTCCATGCATAAGACTCTATTCTAGGTGAATCTATGTATAGGGAACTTAGGGCTATGCATGGCTATGTGCCCAGGATGCTTATGGCTCTATAAGAAGAGGCCAAACTTGCCCTATTCCTTATTGTGATCATGGATTCATTGCCAGGGTTTCACTCTACATTCACGCCTCTTGTTCCTTGGCTTGGGGGTGAAGCTTCTAGAGTTGATTGGTTGCTTCTACTTGGTTGGGTGGTTGCTCCATATAGTGTGTTTTCCATTGTGTGTTATCTTGTAAGCATGATCTTAGGGAGCTTCCCTTACACCGGCCAATCAAAAACTTTAGCGGAAGAGGGCCAAATATTATAAGGATCTATCAGCCAGGTCGATCCAGCTCTACAGAGATCAACAGAAAGCTCACGAGGCCACGCTCACGACCAAGGATACCGAGGTGACAACCCTATGCGCCACACTCCAAGAGGACGAGCAGGCTCTCATGGACACAGACAACGAGCTAAAAATTCTCAAGAAACAGTTCACTGCCATGCTAGAATTCTCCCCCACTATAGACGATAATTTACCTTTTATTTTTTAATGCGTGTTTAGAGACCCATATGGTAGGAAAATAATGTAGAGTCCTCTTTGAGACACTACCACAATCCTCCCTTATCCCCCTACAATGTGCATTTGAACACATTATCTAGCTTAATGTGTGTCATGAAAATCTTATTCTAAATTTATGTCATTCAAGACAAAATTTGTAGGTTTTATCCAAGATGACTTCGTAGTTTAGGATTTCATCAACAAGAGCTTTGTATTTGCAAGGTCCCTTGCACTGTCCATTAATGTAAGATGTGAGTTGACCCACGTTAATATCTCTTCAAAGTGTGGGGGTTTAAGTGTATTTCTTGAAATGCACTCTCATTCTATCTTAAACCATGTTTAGTTCAAATGATTTGACTGAATCCTTCACTTAGTGGTAATGGCTATTGGAGGGTTCTATTTATTGCAAGTGATACGAGACCCAACAATGAGTGTGACAACCACAAATGACGGGGACCATATTATGTATGATTTGGCCCAACCAATGGGCATTATTACATGTAATTAGGTTAAATTCGATTTTCTTCAATACTCTATTTGAATTGTCCATTGATATTAGTTCGTTTCATTCAGACTATATGTTTACATAGCCTTCTCCTTGATTGAAAATTAGTTTCTACATGTTCGTCAAAAGAGACGTTAGACAAACGAGATGATTTACAAAAAAGATCACGATTATCGCCACACAAATGAGGACATACGGGAGAAAAAAAAGGTTAAAAAGCCATTTGATCGTGAAAAAATAGAATATTAAGTGATTGCAATTAAAATAAGGTGATTAATAGATCACCAGAAGCTTTGCTTTATTCAAGCCATTCAAATCACTGAAAAGCCAAAAAAACAAAAAGTGCATTTAGAAAAAAAAAAAACTCATTCAATGCTCAAACTCACCTAAGAGTGACACTTTAGTTTAAAGCAAATGTTTACAATAGTTTTAACGCCAGTGCATCAAAGTTGAAAAATCTAAAGACTCATATATTCTTAAAAAAATAAAAAAATAAATGATTGGAATAAAAAAAAAGGCATTTTAGTGCTCAAATTCCTAAGGACAAGACACGACACTTTTAGCACTTTTTAGCACATCGTCATGATAACTTACCACTTTGCTTATCACTTTGCGGCCAAAAAGACAGCATGAAAGCAAAGTCATAAAGGCTAGAAACTATCAAACATAATTACACTTTGCATGTGAAAAAATAAATTAATAAAATATTTGCACTCGGTATTATTACACTTGCAAATGTGAGAAAAAAATAAAATAAATATTGTACTAAATCTAGATTTTGAAATGTCTCCTTCAAATTTTGTGGCAGGCCTGCCGCGCCTTTGACTTGGGCCTTTGCTTCCAAACACACTCTCCCTCTCTCTCTCTCTCTCTCTCTCTCTCTTCCCTTTGCTTCTCTTTCATCTATTTCCTTCAAAGGCCGACATCTCCTGCCAGCTTCCGAACGATCGCAACCTTTAAGAGCTTGGATCGTGCCTGCCTTGCAAAACTGAATGCTCGTGCCACCGCCATCGTGCTTCAGAATGGAGAGCAATTCGCTCGCCTTCCAGGAGATGCACAAACTTCCAGAAGGGTGTTGCGGTTTTGTTTTGTTGGATGCGTAGGCAGCGTGGGTGTGGGTGTGGGTGTGGTTGCGATTGGTGGTGGGCGCAGTTCCAGCAGCGGGTTGTTGTGGTTTAAGGCGTTGGTGTGTTTCAGCGGAAGAAAATCTGTGAGGAAAATGATAGGACGGAAAGTGAAGGCCAACGACACATCCACACCGCCTTCTTCTTCTCCGTGAAAAACTAATGCAGCTTCTGCAGACCATGGTTAGTATATTGTCTTCGCTTTGCATCACACGGGTTTTGTCCAACCATTGAGCTCAGCAAAGAATTGCTCAGGGCACTCAGTCTGAATACGAGAGAGAGAGAGAGAGAGAGAGAGAGAGAGAGAGAGAGAGAGAGAGAGAGAGAGAGAGAGAGAGAGAGAGAGATCATTCATACTCAATGGTAAAATCAACACGATTTTCATAATTGCATCCCATCGAGTATATAAAAAAAGATGACCAAATCTGGAGCGGAGTAGCATTGTAAAATCAAGGGATCATCCAACTCTGGTTTAGTAACCCTAAAATTATGTCTACAAGAAGTTGCCATCCGTCAAGAATGAATGAGAGAGAGAGAGAGAGAGAGAGAGAGAGAGAGAGAGAGAGAGAGAGAGAGAGAGAGAGAGAGGTGTCTCTTGGGTACGTATGAATGAAAAAAGTGCATTTCAATGGTTCCTTGTCATTGTGACCAAGACATGGAAAATGAAACCCAACAAAGTAATTAGCCCCATAGTGCCAAAGTAAATTTCGATTAATAAATTGTGAAGTATAATGAGTTTGATCCTAATTGACTTATGACCCGGTGGGTCTTGGGGCCACCAGATCGAGTTTGGCAGAAAGCTTGGCTAATGGTGGTAAGTGGGGTTGAGACTTGGGGCGGCATGTTGGAGCTTGTCTAGCTGCCAAGCCCGTACAATTATTCAGCCATTCGTCTCCCCTTAGTTTTGGCACATAGTGCTATTCTAGTACTGTATGCTTTTTGGTCAAGAATGTTATTGTCGACAATTTTAACCTAACTCTTAAGTGACGTTTGTTTAGGCCCAGACTTGAGCTCCAAGGGTAGCTTGACTCCTACAACTTGTCTATATGTGCTTTGAGGTTGGGAGGGCAAAAGTATATAGTTCTTTGTCTCAGCCTCACCCATGATACACAAGTGGCAAATATTGTCTTTCCAAAAAATTCCTTGGAAGCGGCCTATCTCTACTTGTAGCTAATGTTGTGAAATTTTGAGCTATTCCAATGGGAATCAAAGGCTACGTGATAAACCAAAGTCGAGGTACTATGGCAAAGTCGGTTCCCCACCCACTCCTAGCTCTAAGATTTGAATTCTTTAAAAGTCTAGTTTGACCCCCAAACGGTCTAACCAAATCGTTTGGAGTCATACAATACGTAGATAAATTGTAGAATATAGTAGTGGTTCTCCTTTGGAAGGTGTGATATAGAATTGTCAATTGACGCCAGAAGATCCGATGCTTGATAATACCAAAACAAGTAATATCCTTGCTCATGGAGCGTTGCAGATGTTGTAAAAGCTAAGCAGGGATACCTGCTACTACTAGTAGCCATATCTCCAAATGCAGTTGTATGTCGATGATTAGCTTAAATTAGCTCCAATAGTATGGGCATTGGGAGACCTAACAAACTCAACCATGATAACCTGGTGAAGAATGAAGGGTTTGCCATGTATCATTTGTGATAGCATGGAAGCTTGTGATCATGCAAAGCTGTCCAAGTTAGCTATTGTAAGTCCAGTACACCAAACTTGTGCTATGTGCATAGCCATGGGAGTAAACAAATTGTCAAACATGTGAGGCTTACTCCTCGCATCTCCAACGTGTCTTTTGAATCAAAAGAACTCGATCCCTCAATTGATTGTTGGATGCATATCTCATGCTAAAAATGGGACCCGTAAATACATGCATATAAGGAAAATATTTCTAGTGGATGTACATCGAATGCAAAAATATACCTTTGCACATAAAACTCATAAGAATCAATCTAATATGAGGATTTTATATTCTCTAAATTTTCTCTAGGTTGTTGGAAATTCGTGTACGTTGGATTATACTGCTAAAAATTTGTGTAATTTTTGATTTCAATCAATTTAAATCCGATCAAAATCTTCAGAAGTTTATAGTATCGATCGTTTAATCACCCATTTCCCATCAATATCTCTATTTATTTTAAGGAAATTTCAGCTTCTAACATGATCTAACGTCCAAATTCTAAAAACCTTTAAAAGCATGTTGTTAAGATGATTGAGCTATGCATTTGTTCCTTGAACCGTGGTACGGTTCATCTATTTAATCAAATAAATAAATCATTAATTAATTACCAAATCCACAGATTTCATAGATGAGTTCATAGATTTCACAGATGATATAGATTTGACAGATTTCACATGATGTATAGATGATTTCACAGATGATACAGATGATTTGACAGATGTGAAATCATCTGAAATCATCACAGACTTGACAGATTTCACATGATGTACAGATGATTTGACAGATGATTTCAGATGATTTGACGGATGATTTCAGATGATTTGACAGATGATATAGATGATTTGAGTCACTTGACAGATGATACAGATGATTTCACAGATGATTGACAGATTTCACAGATGATTTCACAGAATTCGCAGATTTTTTTGGCCCTTTTTTTGCATATTTTTGGGTTATTTTTGGGGGGGAAACTAATAAATAAATAAATAGATAAATAAATAAATTAATCAGTACGGTTCACCACGGTTCTATGCAAAATTTTTTAAGAACCGTACGGTTCATTGTACGGTTCTCAGAACCGTGGTGAACCGATAACGGTTCATTGATTCTATGAATTGAAATGAGTTTACATAGTTGGCTATGAGGAAGGCATTTATGCAGTTGCTCAAAAAGTAAAAAAATTCTAACAAACTAATTGATATATTTATATATGTATGTATGTACTATGTATGTATCATAATTGCCCAGAAACGTGTTTATGGGCAAAAACGTTCCCAGAAACACATTATTGGTGTAGAAACGCTGAAAAAAACACAATTTTTTTTAATGCATGATCTATAAATTTCCCTCTCTAAGAGTCTAAACTAAAAGGAATTTTTAGAATTTTTTTATGCCGCATTCCGGAACAGAGTGTTTTCTAGAACGCATTCCGTTCCGGAATGGGCCACTATGGACCAGATTAAAAAATGAAGGCAACCAGAAGTTGGTCTTCCATTTCCACTCTGAGCTAGACAAGATCTAATAAAAACTGGACTTATCAAGGCTAACGTTGTTCTCCCTTCAATAAATACCTACAAATGAATCAAAATAACGGCTAGCACTTTTTGTTTTCACACAAAACAAAAGACTATAAAAGGGTAAATACTCTTGCTAAATGACAATTATGGTTGTCATATACTCTTTCCCATAAGAAACACAAGGTATCTTTAATCCAACCATGACTATTGCCCTCTTCCCCAAAAGAAAATCTAACATTCTAGTCTATTCAGTGCCAGGCCCTCTTCTCCAAAAGCCCACATGATCCTCTAATGTGATTACCCTTGTTTCTAGAAGCTCTTCAAAAAAGATTCATGTGCCCTAGAAAGTGCTCTAGTGTCAAGCTACAAAAACATGCACATAATAATACCAAAAAATGGATCATCTAGCAAACCACAACTTTTTTATACACACTAGAACATGACCAGAACTTGCTAAATTACATTCACAAGAAGAAAAGCACATCATAAGACTCTCTGTTGCCAATGTATTGCAAGCTCACAAAAAATGTACAAAGCTCTTTTTGGGTCAAAATAATGGCTCATGGCAGGAAGAATCACAAGAAACACATTGTTGTGCCTAACCTACAACATAAATTAAACTTAAATTACATTCAAGTTTAAAGTGCATCAGCCCACCCTATTTACCCACCTGAATTGGACCATCCTGTACCCAAAACATTCGGCAACCTGTATAAATGTACTGCCCTTAATTAGAGCTTTAATCTGATACCCATATTGCTCACAAGAAAACCAAAAAATAAAATAAAATAAAAAATGTTTTTGAGAAATGCTCCCAAAATCCAGAAACGCGTTTCTAGAAACGCAGTGTAACTATGGTATGTATGTATAATTGTTGCACCCGCGATTCTAGAATCGCTTTCAAAAAAATCTAGAATCGCTCAGAATCGTTGTTTTTGAAAAAAAAAACCAGGCAATATGGGTATCAGTAGCGAGGGGAAAACCAGACAATTACAATTACAGTAGTTTCATGTCTAATTTCAGTAGTTTCAGAAATTTTTTTTGACCTGAAATGAATCTGAAAGTTCATTTTAGGTCCAAATTTTTTTTCGAAAAATAAAAACAAATTTGACGATTCTGGGCAGCAAATCGTGATTCGCGAATCTCCATACCCCTAGAATCGCGATTCGCTGCAACGATGTGTATGTATCTATATAGATGCATGTTCCGATTTGGAACGTGAAAAGCAGACTTGGTGGGGGCAGGCCTTAAAAGCTCGAGGCTAGAATAGGTCCTGAAGTTTGAACATGCCAAGGACCGTTGGTCTCTTGGTGACAAACCTCACAAGAGCCGACCTATGTCTACTACCTCTCTAATCCATGACAACTTTGCTATATCTTTAAATAAGCGGTCTAAGCAATGTGTAGCACAAGAAGCTGTCCAAAAAACCCAAGATTATTTCTCATTTACGAGCTTCCCCATGGCAACACAATTTGCCGCATTGTCTGTGGCAACCTGCAAAGCACAACAATGCAACATTCAAGAATCAACATTGAACAAGTTGTACATATTAAGTAAAGTTTTCACTGCTCATTGTTAAGTAACAAGATACAATTAGTAAGTAGCTATAGAAGAAATACCCTGGTGCATTTATTCATAGAAAAAACTAGTAGGTACATTGAACTTTCAACTTACAAGTGTCAAGTATGTACGAAGGTCTAGCTTCTCACTACTCAACTGAAAGTCAAGACTCAATACTTGCACAACATTTTCTTTCCTGACCTGCACAATGGCCTTGTCAATATATCTAAACAATGTCTGGCTATCCAAGACTAAGCCCACTTGCAAGGTGTCGATGGATCTCATGAACATCGTGCCCAAGCAAGAAGAACCGAATATATTTACAATATGGCACTTGGCATCAGTCAACCATTTGATTAGATTGCAATTGTCAATTGCAATCACAATTTACATAAAAGTGATTAAATATAATTATTTCAGTCATTCTTAAAACATAAAAGTTAAGACATAGAACTTGCCACTTCAAAATTGGAATTTCAACTTAGAACATTATACATACATTAAAGGGTTTTGGGTTTACATGGTCCATGATCTCTTGATAGGCTCTACCCCCCTATCCACGGAGTCTCGCTTGACAACTAGCTGACTCGTCCTCAACTGCTACATGGACGGTCCCTCCCACTTTGAATCAATCGTAGACACATCTCTCATCATCTCCCTCCATGTAGGGTTCACATCCAAGTGAAAGGGGAGGTTGCACATGTAGAAACACCTCTTAACAAACACATTAGTTATCTCGTTGTTACTTCGCTGGAAGGATGCTACATACATATATCTACCCCTAAACTGTGTATGGCTCTAGGCATGAGAAGAGCCTCGTGATGGCTGTGCCACCGGATGGGTCTAAGTCTAACCCTCTGATGTGGAAGGGTCTGTTGGAACTGTTGCAAGTTGCCAGTGGCCATAAATTAATAGTTACTACCTAGATTCGGACACAGATGATAGTAGACTGTCGTAATGTTGAAGTACATACTACATGCAAAGAATTATGACACAATTATCAATGCACTTATTTACTATTTAGTATCTAGCAACAACTTACAAGTTACAACAACTGAGGATTTATAACTTCAGAGCTCTTAGCGTAGGAATCATTGATTACGATCACTAACTTGTGGTCGAAGCGAGTTAGTTGTAGATGCACATGCAGGTATCATCAATGAGTCTGGTGCCCACATACAACCTGCGATCTCATAATCACGCAACGCAATAGGTGTGCCTTTGTTCTACTGGGGCCACTTGTTTAGTCCTTGCCACAATACTGACATGTCCACCTCTCAGTGCCTGAGGTGCCATAATTTGAAGCAATTGTCACGTGATCCCACAAGGGATCCTTCTCTCTTGGCATGGTATCTACTCTCTCTCTCTCTCTCTCTCTCTCTCTCTCTCAAGAGTCAAGACTCAGTGGCAAGTGCCCACTCAAACTTGTGTCATTTATCTCAATAAACTAGCCAACCCAAGTTACTACTAGCACACTTAACTAATATCTAACATTCTAACTAAGCATTTCTAAATTCTCACTCACACACATATAACTCTTCCTCCCTCCACACACAATCCATAGTACTGATATAGACCATCTGGATTGTTTGGAAAAAGTATTTTAACGTTGTCGCAAGTATCAGATTTCCTTAAATCCACAAAAGTGTTAGATTTGGGTTACTCATGGAGTTGTTCTTGGACATGTAATATGAAGATATGGAATTGCTACGGATTATTCCAAAATCAAGGTCATTGTGGAGTTGCCGCCACCAGGACCAATTCGAGGAGTTTATATTGTCATGGGTCAAAAAGAGGAAGGAAAGTATTTTCAGGAATCAAATTTTGATGGAAAATGACTTAAAAAAATCACTTTTTTAGTCAGATCTTCATCAAATAGTCATATGAACCTTCGCTGAGTTGCCAAATCATACATCTAGCTCAGATTTACCTATATTGAGTTGGGCGAAGGTTGGTTTGCAAAGTAAGTACCTGTTTTGAAGCTAGGCGAGAGTTCCCTTCGCTAACCTGACAGATGGATTTAGAATGCCAAAATTAGGTTGGGCATAGGTTCAGATCCTGAAAATTTTCATTAAATGCAGTACCTAGGTGCAGGACGCACTTAGGCGAGGGTTGAACCCTCGCCAGACCTCCAGAACCTTCGCCGAGCTACACCATTGGCTAGGAACCTTCGCCGAGAATTTTGGAAGCTATTTTTACAGTACTGAACATACCTGCAAATTTTTGTCCAGAATGGATTAGCCAAACTTGTACTTTGTCTAATAGACCCTCAAAATTAGCCTATAAAAGGGCTGATTTCGATTTCATTTCTCACTTGTGCTAGCGAAGCTCTTGCGAATATTTCCTGTGACCTAACTTTCCCAAAACTTTCACAACTTTTTGATACACTTCCGAGCCTTCCATTCTCAGTTTTTTACCTGTTTTTCTTTGCCATCATGTCTTCTCCTGAATCAGATACCAGTATTTCACCCAGATCTACCATACTGCGTGATGTTCCAACCTCAACGGACATCACGTCGCTTCCTAGGACAAGCAAAGTGGCCGAATGGTTGAACCTTGCTGAGCCCTTGCCCACGGCAATGGGGATCCATGACAGGGCCTTTTCAGACAAAGTAAGTATGGAGTTCATTAGCATGGCGTTTGGTACTTGGAATGAAGCCAAGGCCAAGTTTTATATCACCTTTCAGGGAGTTGTGCACAAGGTGGGGATCAGTGAGGCCGCCCCTGCTACCATAGGTATCATTTTTGGGCCTCGACCAACTCCAATCCACAAACAGGCCAAATCCGTTATAAAGCCATTTGTTGATACCACCATCAATCAGTACCACACGAATGATGGCTATCTGTTGGAAGCCATTTGCGATCCCACCCTCCATGCTGCCGCCCAGCTTCTGAACAACTTCCTGATGGTTGGGAACCTCAGGAAGGAAAGGATCTTTTCCCAGATCCTCCACCGCTTGGCTGAATCTAACTACGAGTTAGATAAGGGGATGGTGCAACCTTATAATTGGTTCAAGACAGTTTTTGGAGAGCTAAAGAGAGCTATCAAGAGTAATACTAAACAACAGTTCGATGCTGGCTCTCTTTTGTCCTCCTTGGCCGCCTCGCACTTGGAAAATAAGGTCCACGGGTTTCATGCTGATTCTGTGCTATCCACATTTGAAGTAGCACCAGCTGAATCGTCCCGCCAAGCATCCAGCTCCCAGAGTTGTCGTAGAAGCGACAACGAGATTGTCTCACCCCCCTTGCCTCCCGCGTCTCGTCGTCGCACTCAGCCACCACCGTCAGCTGTGCCTATTCTCCTTGCCGCAACTCGCTCTGAACTACCCGTTCCCCCAGCCTCTGCCACTATCCTCGCCTCTGATTCCTATTGAGTTATTCAACAGTGTGGTTGTGCATGTTGCAAACTTGGTGATATTTTGATTGCCATCCTTCTTTATGCTGATGATGTGGTTCTTGTCTCCACGATTAGAGATGGTTTACAGAGACAGTTAGACAGTCTTCATGCTTTCTGAATCAGATGGGGATTGGGGGTGAACATCATCAAGACCAAGGTTATGATCTTCAATACATCCAGAGCCTTCATGCAGCGATAGGAACTCATATTTGATGGACAACCACTGGAGATTGTATCATCCTACACTTATCTAGGGGTGGTCTTTACTGTTCCTATATTTGGCATGAGACAGGCAGCTTCCACTACACTTGGGAAGGGCCACGCTTCCCGTCCAGGTAGAGAGGTTTTGTTTCGACGATTCAAGATGCCCTGAGTAAGTGTTTGCTCTTTGATACTATTGTGACCCCCACAGCCCTATATGCAATAGAGGCATGGTTCATTGGTCTCACTATCTGATTGGGCTAGTATTTCACGCTTGTAGGTTCTTATGTTATCACGCATGTTATGGGCTAAGCCCTTCGTCCACATTAGGTCATGTTGGTAGAGTTTGTAGTTGCACCTTTACAACTTGATGTCATCTTTCGACTTATCACATTTATCCATTTGTGTATTGACAAGATACCATGGCAGTAACGTGGACTAAAAGCATTATGTACCAACACCAACTGAAACATAAACTAACCTCCAACAACTCTCCCCAGTCACACATCATCACTACATCCTTGCAGTATTGGACAAGTACACCAGCTGCATGCACTACCAGATTGAGATCTGGTTCCTCTCGATCGTGTGATGCATGGACCAGGTTCCACTGACAAGTGGAAGCTGCACAGTCTTGCGACAACACTCTATTGCGACTAGAGTGGCTGTGACAACCCCACCACGCCACAGGACACAATTGGTCCTCCTGAATCCTCGTGGAAAAAGAAGTATATCACGTGTCAATGTAGATAACAACAAGGCCATGGATGCGTGACTGATATAAGCGATTTAGAGTTAAATCCAAAATTAGTTTGCAATACTTGGGCTCGGTCATACTTGCTCAAGATACTCCCATCCTCGATGAAGCTCTGAGTCGTCATGTCGTCTGGTATTGCGCTAAGTCTATGAAAATAATCCGATCTCTTCTGCCAAATGGTAAGCCAGGGTAGGTTGTGCTTTCTTGTTGGTGTAGCTTTGGAACCTGCTTCCCACTTTGGTTAGCTGTAATCAAATTCATTTTGGGCTTAGGCTTTCTAAGACACTCTTTCTTGAAAGAACTTGCAAGTGTTTTTGATTGAGAAGTTAATCTTAATGCAAAATCAAGGACATTTATAGACATTGTCTTTGAGAATCTCCTCGTAGGCATTAGGAAACTACTATTGCTTTTTCTTCTCTTATTTTCCCATGCTTGAGGAAAGGTTTATAAAGAGGATGAAGATCCTTTTTTCCTTGTAGCTTGTACTGCAATCATGTATAAATTCCTCCTTGATATAAAATGTGAGACATTACTCTTGTTGACATTGAAAGCCCAACATGGAGTGCCACTAATTGGACTTTGACAAATGATGTTATATCTAATATGCATTTCTAAGCCATTATTGACATTTCATTTATGGTAATGGTTATGACATTGATTTCAGATATTGACTACATGTTCCTATAAGTAGTTTCTGGTCAATGAGATGTGGGAAAACAAAGTAGTAGGACACTTGTAGCGGAATGAAACAAAGAGCGAACTTTCACTAGAGATGTTTTTGAAGCTATTTTCGTGCAGTAGAACCCATTCATCAATGAAAACAGAGTGGGACCATCATAACATGATGAAACTTGTTTGGCCTCAAGAGTGAACCTTTAGTAGTGAAATTTTTGAAGCTATTTCCATTTAGTAGAACCCATTTGTTGAGGAAGCCTCTTCCACGTCTTTTGAAGCTGTAACACTGGTGGTTCTGATCGAATGCTCCTCTATTATTTTTTGTGGTGGTTGCAAAGTTGCTCGTTGTTGGAATTTTGAGAATCAACTATTAATGTGTCACTTTTGTCTTGGTGAAGGCTTCTGTATCTGCTATCTTTGTCGGTTCACAAGTATGGGTGGAGGATGATCATCTGGCTTGGATGGAAGCCGATATACAGGAGATCAACAGAGTAGAAGTTAAGGCTCTTACAAGAAAGGGAAACTTGGTAAGACATTTCAGTCAAGAATATACATTTTAAGCATGCAATTCATGTACTTGTTCATTTGCAATCAATTGTACTTGCTCATTTGCAATCGATTTTTTTCATTGATGCACATAAATGATAGTATTCTAGTTTCAATTATCCCTTATATTGCACTTCAAAACAAACTTATTGTATGGGTGTAAAAGTTTCATGTCATTGGTATGCAGTTTGTTACTATTTTTGATCTCGCTCATTATGCTTGGTCTTTGCTTAGATGGGTAGATAATTTTGGTGGTCTTTGTTTCTTAAATGGATGATGTCGAAGAGAATCAGTAAATTTCTTGCTTTTGATAAATGTCACTATGATCTTAGAAGCTTCTTTTTTTGACTAGGTCTGTGCTCCAATACAAAATGTGCATTTGAGGGATAGGGATGCAAAGCCAGGAGGTGTGGATGACATGGCGAAGTTGGCATATTTACATGAACCGGGAGTTTTGCACAACCTTGCTAGTAGATATATGCTAGACGAAATATATGTGAGCTATTTCCATTTTAAGTATTTTGGCTTTCTTTTCAGTCCTATTGGTTCATTGATCTTAGAGAGGTTCTTGAAATTCTTTGGGATCATTTTTGATGTGTTGATAATTGTGTGAGTCCTTGGAACTCAGCAGACTTTTTTGAGGTTGTGTATTATTTCAAGGAACATTTTTCTATTTATTGATAGAGATTGTTAAGGTATGTGGGTTCTCTTTAAGTGTCCTTGCTTATTGAGATTGAAAATTAATGTGGTCCTAATGTCTTGATTTTTAAGTAGATAGCAAAATGTGAACTTCAAGGGAAGGTTACTTAATAGATATGAACCCACAAAACATAAACTTGACTTGCATGCAAAGCTATTTTTGAATTTACTCAATCTTATTATGAATAAATGAATTCAAGAAACTAGTCATCAAGTACATGAATAGATAATCAAACACTAAATCAAATCATGTACATCAAGCATCTGCATGAGAAATGATGAGGGGTCATCATAATGGGGACCCCCCAAACTAGACTATAAGAACAATGAAAACTAAACACATAGTCACTGGTTTTGCTTACATGCAAGAATAAAGAACTCAAAAGAGTGACATGTAAATTCGAAGGGAAACCAGGTTTTTGCAATGGTTTTGGCATGTATAATAATGACATGCAAAGTCGCAAAAGGTGGTATTGCATGCAGGCAGCTAGTGTTGTGATTCTTGAACCCAGAATGGGAGATCTTGTCTATGAGAGCTTGTGAATGCATCTAGATTGATGGTAGGCCAAATGCATGAGTGATGGGCATGATATTAAGAGTGTTACGGGCTGGAAAATGGAATGGTATAGGAGAGAGAGAGAGAGAGAGAGAGAGAGAGAGAGAGAGAGAGAGAGAGAGAGAGAGAGAGAGAGCTTTATTAATGTCTTATGATGCCAAAAAGCATATAAGACAGATAACATCTCAAGTGTGTAAAAAACATGGGAGCATAGTAACTCCGCAAAACAACTAAAGAGAGATAAACTGAAATACATAATGTTAATAACTGAAAGAAATGCATCAACGAAACTATATCCAAGAGATGGAACTGTATGTGATATTAGCTGGGATTACTGAAGAAGTCTGTGATACGCAGCCCAAAAGATGATACTGCGGTAGAAGGTGGACATTGATGATGTTTATGTCGTCTCCGTGAACACTGACTCTGACGAGGATGGTATCTCTGACGGCAACCTCTCCTGGTAGATGTATGCGTACGAACAATGATAATACTTGATGGCAAACACTGTCTCTGATCACGATGGGCTAGAGTTATGAACGTAGCCATGGCTGATCTAGATTTAGTCTATGAAAGCATCACATAAGCAAGACTTAACCCTAGAAAGCAGGAGAGAGAAAGCTTAAAGAGACTAAAGAAGGAGATCATATCATAAGCCAAGTAACAAATGACATAGAATCCCTACTTATAGCCAAGAGGAAGTCCTAAAAGGAAGCTTCCAGTGGCTAGGGCCAAACTGAGAGGTAAAATAGTGCGCCCTCCAAGAAGGCCCCCACTCTCAGTAATATGACCAAATAACCAATATAGTGAATCATAGGGCCCAAGGCCAACCATATGGTCTAAATGTCAATAATAGGGCCCAAGGCCAACCATATAGTCTAAATGTCAAATAATGAATAAAAAAGGGCCCAAAGCCTGCCTATGCATAAAGTAAAGTAAATGTAAATGGACATGGCGAATGTAATGAGCCGAGTCCATAACTCTCCCCGACACAAAAATAAGACCCAACTGCCATGAAGGACTGGATCAAGTAAAAGCAAGCCCTGGAGGATCAACTGGAACAGCATCTGGTGTAGTAACAACTGGAGCAACAGCTGATGTAGAGGAATCAACAAGTGCGGCAAGAGCACGAGCCTGATCCGCAAGTGACGGTGTATGATAAAAGACATCAATAGGCTCCCATGTGGCCTCCTCAACAGGACGACCATCCCACTGGACTAGGAACTGAATCTGCCGGCGGCGTCGACTATGATGCAAACGCACCTGAAGGATAGCAGCAGGTAATAAAGGAAAGAGATCCGGTGCAGTAGGAAACTCAGCATCACGAGGAGCATCATCCTCAATAGCAGCACGTAATAAATTGACATGGAATATATCACAGGCACGTGTGGAAGCAGGAAGCTGAAGACGATATGTAACTGGACTAAGAACCTCCAATATACAATAAGGCCCATAATAACGTGGTGCAAGCTTCTCAGTAGAAGCATGGCCCTAAATAAAATGATAACGTGCAAACCGTAGGCGTAGATATACCATATCACCAACATGAAACTCAACATGACGTCGATGACGATCAACTGAAGCCTGATAACGTTGCTGGACCTGCTGCAAATGGGAACTGGCCTGGAGAATAAGCTCGCGAGCACCTGATAGAAATGAAGACAGTGTCACAGGTGTATCCTCGGGAGGAAGAGGAATACCAGGTAAAAGAGGTGCATAACCATGAGATAATAAAAATGGTGCAACGCCGGTGTTGGTACTAACAGAGCTGTTATAGCTATACTCTGCCAAACATAAGTGCTGATCCCAATCCTTCCCTGAAGGAGTAACAAAATGGCGCAAATAATCCTCAAGGATCCTGTTAAGGACCTCAGACTGCCCATCAGAAGTAGAATGATAAGCAGACCCCATAAAAAGCTGTACATCCAATATACGCATAAGCTCTGTCCAGAACAATGATGTAAACTTACTATCCCGATCAGAAAGGATAGTACGAGGAAACCCATGTAGGCGAAATATCTCTGAAAGGAACAAGCGTGCACACTGCTCTGCTGTGATAGTACTGCGGACGGGTATGAAATGTGCCTGTTTCGAGAACCTGTCAACTACCACCATACATGAATCGTGACCACGACGGGTGCGGGGAAGGCCAATGATGAAGTCCATAGAAATATCAGTCCATTGGCGGTGAGGAATAGGCCAACTCTGAAGCAAACCAGCGGACTTAGCACGGGAGTACTTATTACGTAAGCAGAAAGGACAGGTACGAATAAGTACAACAAGCTCTTTCTTAAGGGATGGCCAATAGAAATGATCCTTAAGACGAGCATAAGACTTTTGAAAACCAAAATGACCCCCAACTGGGGACGAATGAGCATCCGACAACAACTGAGAACGGATACCCAAAGAACTAGGAATACAAAGAGAACCATAATGATAAAGACGGTGGTCAACAATGGAATAAGCCTGATGAGGTGAAGACGACATAGGTGGAGCAGAACTATAAACATCACGAAAATCAGAACATGTAAGATAAGCAGATGGAAGATCATCAAACCAGGAAGGGATCGTGGCAACAAGGGTATTCAATAAAGCAGGAAGTCTAGACAATGCGTCAGCAGTAGTGTTAGCACGAACAGGACGATACAAAATAGAAAAATCAAAAGATTGTAAAAACTGCAACCAACGAAACTGATGATCACTAAGATCACGCTGGGAGAAGAGATAACGTAAGGACTGATGATCAGTAACGATATCAAAAGGAACACGGTACAGGTAATGGCGCCACTTCTTAAGAGCATAGATAATGGCAAGAAGCTCTTTCTCATGGACAGAATAACGTTGCTCATAAGAGCGTAAACGACGCGACTCATAAGCAATAATACACTGAGACTGACGAAGCAAGGCACCCAAACCAACATTACTAGCATCGGTCTCAACAATAAATTTCTGATCAAACTGTGGTAAACACAGGACAGAGGCCTCCACAACAGCACGACGAAGAGTGTCAAAGGCGAACTGACAATTAGAAGTCCAAACAAAAGCGCTAGACTTCTTCAAAAGGGCATGAAGAGGGGCAGCCACAGTGGCAAAGTGAGGAACAGGACGACGAAGGTGAGTAGCGAGACCAAGAAACATACGAACATGGTGGACATCTGTGGGAACAGGCCAATCAGCGATTGCCCGAACCTTATGAGGGTCCAAACGAATACGACCATCACAAATGAGAAATCCTAAAAACTCAATCTCAACAACAGCAAAGGAACACTTAGAAAGTTTAGCAAACAACTGGTGATGAACAATCAATTGAAAAACAGATAAAAGATGTAACACATGCTCATCAAGAGTCTTACTAAAAACAAGAATATCATCAAAATAAACTAAAACACAACGACCAAGGAGAGGACGCATGATGTTATTCATCACATTCTGGAACGTAAGTGGACCATTAGTAACACCAAAAGGAAGAACACAAAACTCATACAAACCAAGATGGGTACGAAACGCAGTCTTGTGTTCGTCCGAAGGATGCATCCTAATCTGGTGATAGCCAGAACGTAAGTCTATCTTAGAGAAAAGATGAGAGGTGCCTAACTGGTCAAAGAGATCATCCATGTGAGGAATAGGATACTGGTTACGGATGGTCAACTTATCGAGGGCACGATAATCAATGCAGAGGCGTTTGGAACCATCTTTCTTACTGACAAGGAGAACAGGGGCACCAAAAGGACTGTGACTAGGAACAATAAGGCCCTGATCTAGTAAAGCAAAAATCTGAAGCTCAACCTCATCACGCTCAGACTTAGACATACGGTAAGGAGGCCGGGAGGGAGGAGCAGAACCAGGACGCAAATCAATATGGTGGTTCACATCACGTAATGGTGGTAGCGTCGTAGGTTCTGAAAAGACAAATGCATACTGATGTAATAAGTCAGAGATCACCTGAGGAACAACTGCTGGAGGAGGGGTAGTCACTGGAGAATTTGTTGCAGCACGCTGAACACATAATAAAGCTGCACAATGAGCCTTAGGTAGGCTGCGGATAAACTGCTTCCCGCTGATCAGCTGGAAATCTGCCTGAGAATCAATACCAGCAAGTGAGTGGGTCACTGCATCATGAACAAATGTCAATGTCTGCTGAGCCAGGTCCAAAGTAACCGCTCCCAATGAAGCAAACCGATCAGCACCAAGGATAAGGTCATAGCGCTCCAGAGGAATGATATAAAGATCTGCCTGTCCAGAAAAATCACCAATGCGGTAGGATAATCCCTGAAACATCTGAGAACTAGGAAATGAGTTAGAACTGGCAACCTCGACTGTGAGAGGCTGTGGAGCAGGAATAGGTGAAGCGCGTATCCGGCTGAGAACATAACTGCTGATAAAGGAATGAGTGCTGCCGGTATCAACTAAAGCAATATACTCACGACCAGTATTGCGCACACGTAGCCGAATGGAGCGAGGACCGGGGCACCATGTCCATGTAGCATAAGCAAGCTGAGCATGGCAAGTAGCAGGAAGTAAATCAGTAGAAGGCTCAGGAGATAGATCAGGCTCATCAGATATATGAATGTAGATATCGGACTCATCTGGGGTAGTGCCCTCATGGTAGAAAACAACAGTAGAAGTAGGCAGGGGCTGGCGGCAATCACGGGCAATGTGGTCAGGACTCTTACAACGAAAGCAAAGACGCTTCTGCTGAATGTCAGCGAACTCTAAAGACGTGTAACGTCGGACAAAAGCAGGACGAGGAGGCGGAGGGCGAGGAGCGGGAGAAGTAAGAGAAGAGGTCGGGACGACAGTGGATGGGGCAGATGGGGCCGGAGATGGTAGAGGTGAAAGAGATGGACGGGGTCGGGAAAAGCGAAAGGGAGCAGGATCAGGGTACTTATGCTGTAAAGTACTAGCAAGGGACATGGCCTCAACAAGTGTGGGTGGACGGAAAGAAGAGACATCGTATCGTAGAGCACCACGAAGTCCAGCAATGTAGCGAGAAATAAGCTCGGTGGGCTGAAGATCTGTAAAGAGGTAGGAAAGGTCCATAAACTGATCTGTATAGGAAGAAAGATCACCAGTCTGAGTAAGACTACGGAATATATCACGCTGGCGACTCAGCCACTGAGGGTCAATCATAGCATGACGAAGATCACGACGAAAGGTAGGCCATAACTGGAGACCGTCCCGATCAGGGTCAAGTCGGTAGACCCGCCACCAAGTGGCAGCACGTCCATCTAAATGTAAGGCGGCTAACTGGATCTTCTGAGGATCAGTCTTAGGGTAAATCTGAAAATAAGTATCAAGCTTTGCAAACGAATTCTCTAACAAGTTCCCGTCAGAGGAACCAGAATAGGTGGCAAGCTGTACCCGATCACGAAAATCTCGAGCAAAATGTGGCTCAGGAGCTAGATGTCGTGGAAAATGTGACTCAGGAGCTGTAGGACGTGGAAAACCGGGTGGTGGGTTAGGTGGAAAATGAGGCCCACCGCCAAAGGAAGTAGACGAGGATGGAAGTCCAAATGGAGACCCAAATGATGAATGAACAGGGGCTTTGCCAGGTCCATGTGGCTGTAAGGAATCAATTTGTGACTGCATAGTGGCAAAGCCGGTCTGTAGAGTGGTAAAACCGGTCATCATTTGGTCGAAACGACTACTGAGGAGAGTAAGAGAGTCACGCATATCAGCAAACTGTTCATCTAAAGGTCCGGAATGACTCGCAGGTGTAGTGGGTGAGCTAGCCATGAGGAAGAAAAAGTAAGCGAGAAAAGAAATGTGCTAAACAATTGGACGAACTGAAGGAGAGGACATAAGTCGTCACAACAGGCACGCCAATGAAAAGACACAATAGAACTCGCGATGTAAGATGAACGGAAAGGACAACTAAGTAAGAAATACCTCGTAACCGCAACCGGAAGTGAGCTGAAAAATAGCGGCGATATGTCGAGGTACCGGGCAGCCTCCAAAAAAGATGCTAAGGGCCCGACAACGTGGAGTAAACGGTGGGTAAAAGTATGGGAAACAATAATGGACTATGGGGCTGGAAAGGGAGCAGCCAAGGAAAGGAAGTGATAACAAAAAGGAGGTATGGGCAGTGAGGAAACAAGGCTGAAAAATTAGAGATCGCCCTTCAAGGGTAAAAAAAAGTTTGCGATAAAGACGGGGAGCAATCCCGATGCGCGATGAAGTTGGGTGGGAGTGGCTTTCTAAGCATCTAGGCGTGTTTGCATTGTCCGAGGTAGGGTTGCGAACACAGATAGCAGTGTAGGAGGGTGAGCTGAAATTGAGGCAGATGTAGGGCGCCAGCTATGGTGGAGTGTGGGTGTCCAAGAGAGGTAGTAAACGGCAAAAAAAAATTGGATCAAAAAGATGGGTTGGTAGGGCGCTAGGAGTGGCTGATGAAAGGTGGCGAATAGGGGCAGCAAAAAGCGGAAATTTTCAGCAAAGGAAGGAGCAGTAGGGCGCTGGTCAGCAAGCATGAGGGCGCCCAATAGGGCAGCAAATAGGAGGCAGTAGGGCGCCCAAAATAGGGGAGGAAAAAGGCTGAAAATGCAGCAGTAGGCAGCCAGCAAGAGGGCGCTAGAAATGGGCAGCAAGTGGGCGCCTGTCCTCCTCCGATCCGTCGTGAAAATCTGCAAGACAAGTGTGGAGAAATGCTGAAGATCCGGCTGAAAAATGGTGAAGATCCAAGCTGAAGATGGGCGCCCTCCTGTGAGAGAAAAATCTGCTCAATGGAGATGCTCAGGAAAGTGCTCTGATACCAAGTTATGAACGTAGCCACGACTGATCTAGATTTAGTCTATGAAAGCATCACATAAGCAAGACTTAACCCTAGAAAGCAGGAGAGAGAAAGCTTAAAGAGACTAAAGAAGGAGATCATATCATAAGCCAAGTAACAAATGACACAGAATCCCTACTTATAGCCAAGAGGAAGCCCTAAAAGGAAGCTTCCAGTGGCTAGGGCCAAACTGAGAGGGAAAATAGTGCGCCCTCCAAGAAGGCCCCCACTCTCAGTAATATGACCAAATAACCAATATAGTGAATCATAGGGCCCAAGGCCAATAATATGGTCTAAATGTCAATAATAGGGCCCAAGGCCAACCATATAGTCTAAATGTCAAATAATGAATAAAAAAGGGCCCAAAGCCTGCCTATGCATAAAGTAAAGTAAATGTAAATGGACATGGCGAATGTAATGAGCCGAGTCCATAACTGCTAGATCAGTGTCTATGTCATCATCTGAATCTGAATTTGCTCGTGGACGGCGATGAGTGAAAAACTCTGTAATCTGGTACTGTGAACCACCATCCACTGGAGCTTGGGCTCTCCTCAGCAAGGACATCTGATATATCATAAGGGCAACACATCTAGGATCCACATAGCATAAAGTAGATGTGCCCCTGAAGAGGCAATGATAGCGCCCACGGATCTAATAGTAAGTTGGACATCTAAAAAAGAAATGCTCCTTCGACTCAACTGGAACACATCTGACATAGTCTGTCCTCACGTGGAGTACCCTGGTAGCGACCAGTCTCAATAGCAAGATGGTGGGAAGAAACCTTAAACTATTCAAGAGTAAATCTAACAGTGTGAAAGTCCATAGTCCAGGTAGCGTGCACGTATAGGAAAACCTGCTCCACAAAATCCAGAAAACGATAGAAATCTGGCTTGACGCTCAACTGCCCCCGCCAAGTATGCTGGATATAGGGCCGATTTATAATCTGTCTAATATTCTCAGGCGGTATTCTCAGGCGTGCAGCTTGAGAATACGGCCTGAGAATACCATGAGAAATGAACTCCCTGATCATAGGGCGTCCACTAAGATGGGAGGAACAACAAACTCAGCCGTGATAGTTTGGTGTGGGACGAGAGGCTTAGCCCTAATCATTCGAGATAGCATGGTGGTCCGGAGCCGAGATATACGAGACCAATCCGAGGAAGTAATACTTGTGCACCAAGCCTCTGCTGCATATAGTGCAGTAGGAGTGACCGTAGTGTCGAAAAGATGAGACTTACTAGTAGCATCATGAATATAACTCCGGAAACAAAATCTCTCAAGCTGGACGAGGGAAGCATGACCCTTCCCAAGGCAGTCTGAGGTTGCCTACCGCATACCGAAAATAGGACCACTGAATGAAACACCTAGATAAGTATAAGATGAGTGATTGTCTCCAATACTTCTAGAGCTTTCATGCAGCGCCAAGAGATCTTCCTTGATGGTTAGCCTTTGGTCTTCGAAATATTCACCCTTAATCTCCACCGGGTACAAAAAGTATGTAGACTGTCCAAATGCCTCTGGAGTCCCTCTCTAGTCGGTGAGACTAGAGCCACGTCATCAGTGTATAACAATATAGCAATAAGTATGTGACCTAGGCTACAACCGATCCCACCATCCTGCCTGATAACTGACTCGAGCTCATCAATATATGAGAGAGAGAGAGAGAGAGAGAGAGAGAGAGAGAGAGAGAGAGAGAGAGAGAGAGAGAGAGAGAGAGAGAGAGAGAGAGAGAGAGAGAGAGAGAATAGAATAGAATAGAATATATTAATGTCTATCGGGTGCCCTTGGGCACATAAGACAAAGAAAAAGTACATCAGAAAGGAGCGTTGTCCATGTTGGACTTATTTCTATCAACTAAAGCTAAAAAACAGAAATAAACTGGAAATAAAACCAAAGCTTAACCTCCAGCTATGGTGAGGGTACAAAAGCAGTAGCTTAACCACCAGCTACGCGGAGGAATAAAGCTCAATAACTGAAAGAGAAAAACTGTGTGATCTGGTGTGAGGCACATGGTGGCCTCTGATGACGAACTCTGGATGGTCGAGGAAGACGCTGGAGCTTCTGTCGGCGAGCTGGAATGTCAATCTCACTATCAAAAGTATCCTCCCTAACTCTTTTTTGAAAGAAAAGTGTAATATGTGGCTAGTTGTAATCAACATCCTGATCATCCAACATAAGTGAAGGAGAACAACTCTCGCAAAAGTAAACCAACACATCTCGCATCCGAATAGGCAAATAAGGAGCCAAACAACTCTCGCAAAAGTAAACCAACACATCTCGCATCCGAATAGGCAAATAAGGAGCCAAGTGTTAGTGGAGTGTCCCGATAGAGACAGTGGTATCTGCCTCTGATCTCATAGTAAGCTGGACATAAGAAAATTAAAAAAAAATGAAACTCATCCTCAACCTCCTGCAATGTACAACACCGACAGATCCATAATGGTCGTGGCATGTCTGTGTATCTGCCGGTCTCAATAGCGAGCTGATGAGAAGAGACACGAAGCTGACCTATGCGGTAGCGCAGGCCAAAAGACAATGGCTGAGGGAGATAACTTGGTCTAACGGGAAGCCCTGAAGCATCCAAGTGAAGAAAGTGAATACGGTAGAACTGAAGCTTAACCCGTGAAGGATCAAGATGAGACCAAACAATATGTATGTATGCTCTATAGATCTGTCTGCGAATGAACGCACGAGTCCCATCGGGGAGGTCAGACATAGATAATCCCCAGCTATGTAGAAAGTCCAAAGCATACTGAAACCATGAAGACTTAGCCCGCTGCCCAGCCAAAGTGCGAGAAGATGTAAAAGCCGCTACCACGTATCTGGAGGAGTCAAGCTCTGAGATTCTGTGAATGAACGTGATAATCTTGAAAATAGCCTCGACAATCAGTGGAGGAGAAGCTAACTCCGCTAGAATAATCTCATGAGGAACAGACTGCTTGGCCCGAATCATCCGACTAAGCATGTGAATCTGCAAACGCGAGATGTCACTTCAAGTGTCTCTAGATAAGATAAGCCTGGGCACCATGTCTCTGCTGAGTACAGTGCCACTAGAGAAACAGTCGAAGAAAAGAAGCGGCATCGTGTCTCTGGGTCATACACATAATAAGTAGAGGAAAACCTCTCCATCTGAACAAGAGTAGAACGCCCCTTGTGGAGCTTAGCCAATGCAGCTGGTCTAAACGAAAGCAATGGGCCAGAAAAGAGAACACCCAGGTATGTGTAAGACGCCACTATCTCTAGGGGCTGTCCATCAAAATAGAACATAGCGTCTCTCATATGCTGCCTGTTGGTGCTAAACACCATAACCTTAGAGAGAGAGAGAGAGAGAGAGAGAGAGAGAGAGAGAGAGAGAGAGAGAGAGAGAGAGAGAGAGAAAATTAGAATTCGAATTAGAATTATATTAATGTTTGTTAAGTACCCGAGGGCACATAAGACAAGTAGAGAGTACATCAAAAAAGAAGGAGCATTGTCCATGTAGGACTTATTCCTAACAGCTAAACCATCACTAGAAAACAGAGAGAAAAACAAAGCTTAACCTCAAGCTCTGTTGAGGGTACAATATCAGTAGCTTAACCACCAGCTACACAGAGGGAAAGAGAAAACTGAAATAAGTTAGCTACCTGGCTAAGTGGATATAAAAAACTGCGTGATACGGTGAGAAGCAGGTGTTGGCCTCCGGTGAAGAGCCCTGGGCCTGGAGGAGCGAAGAGGATGCTGGAGCTTCGGTCGTCGTACTGGAATGTCTAACTCACTGTCATAAGTCTCACTGAAAAAGTGCGTAATGTGGGACTGGCTATGATCCACATCAGAAACATCCAATAAAAAGGAAGATCTGAGAGTAAACATCTCTCGCAATAATAAACCAACACATCTCGCATCTGAGAAGGCAAGGAAAGAAGCAAGTGTAAGTGCATATCTCTGTATAAGCAATGGTATCTGCCTCTGATCTCATAGTAGGCAGGGCATCGGAAAATAAAATGGAACTCATCCTCAATCTCCTGTAAAGAGCAGCACTGACAAATCCGTAGCGGTCGAGGTGTGTCTGTGTATCTGCCTGTCTCAATAGAAAGCTGGTGAGAAGAGACCCTAAACTGACCAAGATGGTAACGCAGGCCGAAAGATAACGTCTGAGACAAATAACCCGGTCGAATGGGAAGCCCGGAAACATCCAACTGAAGAAGATGAGTGTGATAAAAATGAAGCTTGACCCGTGCTGGATCTGGGTGAGACCACACTGTGCTGATGTAAGCTCTGTAGGCGGATATATGCGTGTGTTCCATTTGGGAGATGAGAGAGAGAGAGAGAGAGAGAGAGAGAGAGAGAGAGAGAGAGAGAGAGAGAGAGAGAGAGAGAGAGAGAGAGAGAGAGAGAGAGAGAGAGAGAGAGAGAGAGAGAGAGAGAGAGAGAGAGAGAGAGAGAGAGAGAGAGAGAGAGAGAGAGAGAGAGAGAGAGAGAGAGAGAGAGAGAGAGAGAGAGAGAGAGAGAGAGAGAGAGAGAGAGAGAGAGAGAGAGAGAGAGAGAGAGAGAGAGAGAGAGAGAGTATATTAATGTCTATCGGGTGCCCTTGGGCACATAAGACAGAAAAAGTACATCAGAAAGGAGCATTGTCCATGTTGGACTTATTTCTATCAACTAAAGCTAAAAACAGAAATAAACTGGAAATAAAACCAAAGCTTAACCTCCAGCTATGGTGAGGGTACAAAAGCAGTAGCTTAACCACCAGCTACGCGGAGGAATAAAGCTCACTAACTGAAAGAGAAAAATTGTGTGATCTGGTGTGAGGCACATGGTGGCCTCTGATGACGAACTCTGGATGGTTAAGGAAGACGCTGGAGCTTCTGTCGGCGAGCTGGAATGTCAATCTCACTATCAGAAGTATCCTCCCTAACACTTTGAAAGAAAAGTGTAATATGTGGCTGGTTGTGATCAATATCCTGATCATCCGACATAAGTGAAGATCTCAAGGAGAACAACTCTCGCAAAAGTAAACCAACACATCTCGCATTTGAGTAGGCAAAGAAGGAACCAAGCGTGAGTGGAGTGTCCCGATAGAGACAATGGTATCTGCCTCTGATCTGTAAGCTGGACATAAGAAAATAAAGTGAAACTCATCATCAACCTCATGCAATGTATAGCATCGACAGATCTGTAATGATCGTGGCATGTTTGTGTATCTGTTGGTCTCAATAGCTATGGTATTCTCTTTGTTTAGATGCTAAGGTGTTAGGAGAGTGATATTGGGCATGAACAATCTTTTTGTGTAGAGAGAGGCACTCATCATCATACCATCTATTGTAAGTGCGTTTATGAGATGAAAAAGTTTTTGGAGGGTATGCAGTATTGGCTGAACAAAGAAGCGACTGAGATAAAAAGGCGGCTTGTTGGTCTACTGAAGATGATAAGGGGAAATCGTCGAGCATTGTGGCCAGAGAGGAAGTGGAAGTAGGAAGACCAACTGGAGAGAAAGAAGGACGATGGCGACGTGTGGAATGCGGAGTCGTAACAGTACTAAGAGTAGCATGGCCAAGAGACAGGAGCAATAGAGATTGATCAGAGATGGTAGGGTGCATAATATGAAGACATGCAACACCACCAGAGCCACGTGTGGTTTTTCCTCTTAAGAAAGGCCTGTACGCTGAATACCATGAGTAATCCTGAATGGCTGGAAGAGGTCTATACAGTGATTCATGAGTCTCTGCCTAGAGCAAAATATCACATTTCTGTAAAAAGGAGTGAAAATCCCCTGCCGAAGAAGATGAGAGCACACCGTTACAATTCCAAAAACCAATTCGTAATGGTTGAGGGGATCTCGGGCTGTTGTGCTCGGGATCCCCGATTTCCTATTGTGAAATCTTATCGTAGAATTTAGGCTTGCCTTCAATAAAGACCACTCTTGGATTTCTAGCATTGGCCTCATGAATGACCAATTTCCGCGCTTGCCATTGTGTGTGTGTTAGATCTTCATCCATAAAAATAAAGGATCCTTTGAGCTTAGCTCGAAGGCGTAAAGCACCATTGCGTTGTTCAATGGAGTGAAACTTTATGAATAAGACCTTATCATCAAATTTGCTCCGCCAAGCAGTGTCAAATCCCTCCATACCAGGGTCCGTCTTCAAAATAAGGATTTGCAAAGCACTATCGACATGATGAAAGAGAAAAGGATACAGGATACTCATTCACAACAAGATGTGGAAAGTAAGCAAAGGAAGTGGAAGACACTAATACTTGGGCTTTAGCTCTTAAGCAAGCTGGTAATTCCTCTCACCAAGTTCAGCCTTCGTTAGTGAATTCTACCTTTTCCGAGGTCTCTGCGTCGTCTTTGTCTTCTAGTGGCTCGTCCTCGTGGGCTCGAGAACTGGAAGCCTCTCCCCCTGTCCTGCGACGTGCAGCAGCTCGAGTGGTAGGTCCTACACGCAGAGATTGGCAAAGGGTTACAATTCACAATCACAAGTCTCAATTCTAATTTCTAAAGCTAGAACTTACTACTTAGAACATGGGATGGAGCTCAAAGTTCAAACTTCCAAGTGGCAAGGACCAACTTGCAAGGGCCCAAGCCTCAAGGCTCAAGGGCTAATTCAAATTTCAAAGCTTGAAATTGGAACTTGAAATTCACCTGCAAACTTCATGGCGTCATCATGGAGTAGTGCATACACGTCCTCCACCTCCTGTGACCTTGGTGGTAGGTCTGGAACCTTCGTCACATCAATGTCATCTGGATTTACCTGCAGTATGTAGACAGTAGAAGAACACATTTAGAATGTCACTAAGGATTCAAATTGAAATGTTCAAACACAATTGCAACTATCAAATTACAATTTACCTGCATAGGCTCCCTCGCCCCCTTCATCTTCTTCAGAAGCCGCAAATTGGCGTGCACATACACCAACTTGTCTAATTGTGCAACACTGAGCCTGTTCCTCCTCTTCGTATGAATCAGAGAGAACAAACTCCAATTCTTCTCACATGCACTTGCTGTGCAATCCTGTGAGAGAATGCGTACGACGAGCTTCTGCAATCGAGGACAATCACCCCCATACTTGTCCCACCATGAAGCAGGGCGCAGTTGTCCTTCTCTGAGCCACGCTCCTGGACACCCAAACTCAAGAGCCTCATGCCTGCACAGTGCACACGTGAGTTGTGACAATGCACATTGAAGATCATTCATGAGTGAGTGCCGAGTGTGACAATGTAGCCACTCACTTCATTGGGATTCAAGAAAGACAAAGGACTTGAAAAGATAACAAATGTTAGAGAATTTACCTGCACAAAATTCTCTTTGCCGACCTCCACAATGGCCGCATCAATAAATCCAAACAATGTCTGGGCATCCAAGGTTAAGCCCGAGATGTCGATGGATCTCAAGAACGTCGTGCCCAAGCTAGAAGAAACCAATATATTTACAATATGGCGCTTCCTGGTATCAGTCCAACCATCTGATATGATGGAGCACCCATACCTAGTTCAAAAGATCTCATTGCCCACAAATTTCAGATTTCAGATGGCAATTGTCAATTGCATTAAAATTTAACAATTTATGTAATTGGTCAATAAATATAACTATTTCAATCATTCTTAATTTTTAAAACATAAAAGCTAAGAGATAGAACTTAGAAGTTAGAACTTGGCACTCGCCACTTCAAAGTTGGAATTTCAAGTTAGAACATAGATGACAATACATATTAGTATTAATTTAGTAATTCCTAATTACTAATTACATTAAAGTAGGGTTAAGGAATCAGGATTTACATGGCCCATGATCTCCTGATAGGCTCTAGCTCCCTATCCACGGAGTCTCGCTCGGCAACCAATTGAGTCGTCCTCAACTGCTGCATGGATGGTCCCTCCCACTCTGAACCAATCCTAGATACATGTCTCATCATCTCCCTCCATGCAGGGGTCGCAGCCAAATGAAAGGGGAGGAGGTTGCACATGTCTACCCCTAAGATGTGTACCAGTACGGCTCTGGGCATGAGAAGAGCCTCGTGACACTGGTGCCACCGCATCACTCTGACTTTGAGTCTGACCCTGTGATTGGAAGGGCCTGCTGGAACTGTTGCACATTGCCAATGGCCACAAATTATTACTTACTATCTAGATTCTAGAATCTACGACAAATTACATTGGAGATAGATGAATCGTGGTAGACTGTAGTAGTCTGTAGATTGTAGTAATGTCAAAGTACATACAATATGCAACGAATCATAATTTACAGCACAATCATCAATGCAATATTTTCTATTTAGCATCTAGCAACAACTTACAATTGTCAATAACTTAGGTGACAGGATAATGAATTTATAAGTTATAACTATTAACAGCTTCAGAATTCCGAACCATTGATTACAATTTACGATCACCAACCTGTGGGCGAATGATGACCCTCCAAGGTAGCCGTAGATGGAGCTGCAGGTATCATCAATGAGTCAGGTGCTCGCGCACAACCTGCGATCTCAAAACCACGTAGACGCAATAGGTGTGCCTTTATTCTAGTGGGGCCACCCTCGGGTCCCCCTCCTAAATTCTGATTTTTCACTCACACACACCTAAAGGCTAACTCTCCCTTGGACCTCCCTCCACACACACACACACACCCACCCCTAAGTCTACCTCCCTCTCTCTCAAAGACTCAAACACACTCTTTTAACTTAAGAATCTATTCACATATGTCACACACAAAACATACACACACATTGTCAAGACTCAAACACACACACACACATTATCAAACACACACACATTTATCAAACACACACACACCAACACACACACAAAAACACAAAAACACAAACACACACACATTGTCAAACATTTAACACACACACACACACACATTTGTCAACAGTCACACACACTGAACACACGTCAATATCCACACACAATTCCATCCCTCTGTGTGTGTGTGTGTGTGTGTGTGTGTGTGTCTCTCTCTCTCTCTCTCTCTCTCTCGGATTTCTCTCGTGGATCTGGATTCTGTCTTGGATCTCTCTCTCTCTCTCTCAGGCGCGGAAATCTGGGAACCTTCGGGAGGAGGTAACGAGCAGGCTGCAGGAGGTAACGAGCACAGGAGGTAACGAGCAGGAGGTAACGAGTCGCGAGGAGCAGGAGGTAGCGAGCCGCGAGGAGCAGGAGGTAACGAGCAGGAGGTAATGAAATGAGTCGCGAGGAGCAAGAGGTCCGACGAGGAGGAGGCGACGAGTTTTTTTTTTTTTTTTTTTTTAAAAAAACGGTTCGAACAGTAAAAACGGTTTGAACAGGACCTTTTCGAAAAGGACTTTCGAATCGCGGTTCTTTCAACGAATCATGATTCGACACAACATTGCTGGGAAACAATACCAACAAGTAAATGATGCTGACCAGCATGAGTAAAGGAAAGTGTCTGTTGAGAGAGATCCACAACAACAGTACCAAGTGAAGAGAACCAGTCGTATGCCATATGGGGATCTACTGGAGTAGCCAAAGCATCTGAAACCGTAGACCCATGAATAATATCGAAATAAGGAGCATAGGCGACAACATCTATAGCATGGCGCTCAGGAACACGAGTAACATCAAAGTACTCAACAACAATATCAAAGCATGGGACAACATCATCAATAGTATCACAACATGCTATATCAGTTTCAAGGACCATATCAGCCGCAACCTGTATATGTGAATCAGCATCAGTAGGAACCTGTATATGTGACTCTGACTCACTATGGGATGCAATGACGAGCTCAGGTGTTTCGAATGCTGAAACGCGTTCGAAACGGGACGTACGAAATGACCCCGTTTCGAAACGCCATTTTAGTGTTCGAAACGCCGTTTCAGTTTTCGAAACGACTGAAAAAAAAAAGCCAATTTTTTTTTTCTGAAACCGCGCCATAAGTTTTGTAGTATGTACTGGCAATGGGCATGAACAGATTCTCGCAACCTAATAACCTATCCATGGCAGTATCAATACTTTCAATAATTGACCGAGGAAAGTGACCATAATCACCATACACAACTTCTCCTCTTGAAAGTGCATTCTAATTTCTCTAGAGCATTCTCATGAATACTAGATTGTCTATGACATCTGTAAACCCCAAAAACCACGCCATAAGCTTTGTAGTATGTACTGGCAATGGGCATGAACAAATTCTCGCAACCTAATAACCTATCCATGACAGTATAATAATTGATTGAGGAAAGTGACCATAGTCACCATACATAGCTTCTCCTCTTGAAATTGCATTCTCTAGAGCATTCTCATGAAATTGGATGTATCTACTTGTTACTAGACTTTCTATTTTTTTTCCTGTTTCGAACCTAAACGAGACGTTTCATACGCGTTTCAAACGCGTATGAAACGACGTACGAAACGCGCCCATGAAACATTTAATGCAAGGAGCTGGATCTGAAGGGGCAGGTGTAGGGGTGGACATAGCGGGAAAGGATGAAGCACAAGGACGGGGTCGGGAGAAGCGGGAAGGAAGGGTGTTAGAGTACTTGTGCTGTAAAGTACTGGCAAGAGACATCGCCTCAACAAGTGTGGGAGGACGGAAGGAAGAAACATCGTAACGTAAGGCACCACGAAGCCCAGCAATGTAATGAGAAATAAGCTCAGTGGGCTGTAGATCTGCGAAAAGATAAGAAAGCTCCATAAACTGATCTGTATAAGAAGCAAAGTCACTGGTCTGAGTGAGACTACAGAATGTATCACGTTGGCGGTCGAGCCACTGAGGATCAATCATAGCATGACGGAGGTCACGGCGAAAGATATGCCATAAATGGAGCCCTTCCCGATCAGGATCAGCTCGATAAACTCGCCACCACGTGGCGGCGCGTCCATCTAAATGTAAAGCAGCCAACTTGATCTTCTGAGGATCAGTCTTAGGGTAGATCTGAAAATATGTGTCAAGCTTAGCAAACCAATTCTCTAATAAGTTCCCGTCAGAGGAACCGGAATAGGTAGCAAGTTGTATACTATCACGAAAGTCTCGAGCAAAGTGTGGCTCAGGAAGTGGGGGACGTGAAAAGAAACCAAGAGGTGGGTTAGGTGGAACAAACGGTCCACCACCAGGCGGACTAGCAGAGGAAGATGGAAATCCCAATGGAGGGGGAGTCCCAAATGAAGGAAAAACAGGAGCTTTACCAGGACCATGAGGTTGTAAAGAATCAATCTGTGACTGCATAGTAGCAAAGCCCGTCATAACTGTATCGAAGCGATGAACGAGGCCAGAAAGGGTTTCATTCATCCGACGAAACTGATTGGATAAGGTTTCCTGAGTAGTCTCACTCGGGGTAGGTGAATGTGCCATAATGATAGTGGAAGGAATAGACGAAAACTTGAGGGAGCGGACTCTTGTCGTCACCCCCAAATTAGCCTATTACAACCAATATTATCACAACTAAGAAAGGGCAGCAATTAACAATTGAAAAAGTGGGAAACGAAGGCTGTAAAAATGCGCTGGACAGCTAGGGGAAAAATGTCAATTTGAAAGATCAAATGGAGTCAGAATTCCGTGAAATGTGGTGGAGAATGGGCGCTGGACAGCCTTTTGATAAGCTGTAAAAGATGGCTGGAAACGGAGAAAAAAATAGGCAAAAGTGACAAGTCGGGAATGCTGGGGCAGCGATGTACAGGTTGAAGAATTTTGGCGGTTTGGAATAGCAAATGATGTCGGAATTGGGTAATTCTTGGATGAGGATGGGCGCTGGATAGTCTGGGAACTGATTGTGGAAGATGGCTGCAAACTTGAAAAATATCGGATGAAAGTGACATGTCGGAAGGTAGGGACAGCGATGGAAGGAAGGAGGAGGAGCGCTGGGCAGCAAGGAAGAGAGGGGGCAAGGCAGGGGGAGTGCTGGACAGGAAGGAGTGGAAGGAGCAGGGTTGTCAAGGCAGCAATGGAGCTGTAGGAACAACGATGGAGGAGCAAGGCAAGGCAGCAAAATTTTTTTCCAGATTGTGCTCAGGAAAGTGCTCTGATACCAAGTTACGAATAGAGCTACAGCTGATCTAGAGCTAAGCTATGAAAGCATCACATAAGCAAGACTTAAGCTATGAAAGCAGCACATAAGCAAGACTTAACCCTAGAAAGCAGGAAAGAGAGAGATTAAGGAGGCTAAAGAGAGAGATCAATATCATCAGCTGAATAACAAATGACACAGTTTCCCTACTTATAGCCAAGAGGAAGCCCTAAAAGGAAGCTTCCGGTGGCTAGGGCCCAACTGGGAGGGAAAATAGTGCGCCCTCCAAGAAGGCCCCCACTCTTCAGTAATATGTCCAAATGGCCTAATAATGAGTAATAAGGCCAAAGGCCAACCATATAGTCTAAGTGTCACTAATGAATAAAAAAGGGCCCAAGGCCTGCTTATGCATAAAGTAAAGTAAATGTAAATGGACGCGGCGAATGTAATGAGCCGAGTCCATAACTTTGAAGTACAACAATACTTCATCATCCCTTTTCTTGTTCTCCAGGCACTTCTTCAAGTACCTGCCCTTAAAGAAAGGTCAGCTGTCAGAACATACCATTTAGAAATGGTTAATAATTCTGTTTTCAATTCTTAGATCCTCAGGTTCTACTTGTAAAAC